>JAVIAB010000051.1:22501438-22719486 GCA_032433765.1 Megaustenia siamemsis | reverse complement strand
CAAGCACTTAAACTGTAGCTGTTCTTCTTACCATTTATACGCCAATGAAACCTGGACTACTTTTATAGCCATAGAGGGGTGAACCCAATCAACATGCATAACCTATAAAAACTGCTGAATGGCTAGACACAGATATGTTGACACAATCTGGCATGACAAGCATACACTCCATGTTATGTAAGTCCTGCTAAGAAGGACTGGACATGTTGCTTGTGTCATGTATGGTGGATCTCTCTCTCTCTCTGCGATCAGGACTCAATCAGAGTAGGATTCAGACTCTCACTTGAAGTCAGCTGTCAGGTTTAAGTGTGTTGATCGCCCCCACAGACAGAACATCACAATTAGAGTCTGCCAGATCCACTCTGATGGAACACCGGTTAAAACGCACTGTGTTCTGCGCCAGTGGCCCAGTGCATCCGATTCAGCCAGCATTTTATTCAGTTTGGCATTCCTTAGCCTTTGATTGTCCCAATCTTCCTGCAGGCAGCAGATGATCTTTTCTGTAGGGGGATTCTGCCCTTTGATGGTCGGCCCTCCCAGGTTTACGAGCACCATCTGCCCGAGTCACTAGAGGTGACTAAAACAAGACATGCACACACAAAGATAGGAGATTTGACTAACACAGACATACCCACAGCGATACGAGGCATGACTAACACTGACACACATCAAAATATATGTGGACACCATGATAACATAAACATGCACATAAAGATATGAGATATGACTGACATAGATATGCACCACACAAAGATATGACACATGCCTAACATAGACATGCACACAAAGATATGAGGATATGACCAACATAGACATGCACACCACAAAGATATGACACATGCCTAACATAGACATGCACACACAAGGATATGAGATGTGACATACACAGACATGCACACACAAAGATATGAGATATAACTAACATAAACATGCACACAAAGATATGAGATATCTAACCAAGCATGCACACACAAAGATATGACATATGACTAACACAGATACCACTAACAACAACTACCAAAAAAAGTATTTTATGTGAACTGAAAAGGGGTTAATGACCACAAAAATCAAGCACTAGAGATGAGTGTTTTCACATCCTGGACATGACATTGACCCTATATTATAATTCTGTCATAAAAATACACCTCAAAATACAAAATCTGGAAATTTGACAGTTTGCGGTGAGCAAATATTCCCCTCTCTATATTCCTAATTACTACTTCCAGTGACCCCTGAGTGTTGGATTTGTTTCCTCTGATGTTAGATGTTTTTTTTTTCAATGCGTCATAAAAATTATGGCGGCATCCTAGAGGGAGGGCTGCTTTTTTTTTTATTATAAATTTTGCTAATTTTCAAGAAATTCATTTTTTTCCTCCCTTTTTTACAGGACAGAACTCCTTTTGGTGAGGACATCAAACAAAACTTTTAAACACAGGATAGCCAGCGAACATGCTTTGAGGGAGCCGAATATATATATATATAGGAAATGATTACAGTCTCCTTTCCCGTGTGTATGCTTGGGTTAACACACAACCGTGTGACAAAATTCAAATAAAATACTATTTTTGTAATTCCAAACATTTAAGTGATAGTAATTTTAACAACAGTATTTGAAAATGTGAGCCACAGTAGAAATCATAATCTAAAATTAATAAACGAAATACAAGTTTTCTCTAAGCACTGACTGACCTAAGGAAAATGCCAGAATTTGGTGTCAATGACCCATTTTCCATGATCAAGGTCACATGTAAAAGGAAAGAAGACTGACCTAGAAAAAACAATAAGAAAAACACTAAGGTGTTGCAGTGGTCATCAGCTTCCTTAATGAGCTTGACGGCTTGCCCAGAATAAGGACATGCTGCAAGATACAATGTGGGTCTGATGCTTAATAGTAAAATAATCAAAAATGATTTACTGAAACTGCTAAGTGCTGTCTGCGGCTCAAAGGGACAATAGACAGATAGATCAATCTCACGCATGTGAAAAGATTAGTGCAATAAAATGCATCAACAGTATAAGACTAAACATTCTACTCACTTGCCACATCCTGGCAGAGTCTTCGGGTTGGTTCAAGTTTAAAGATTTTATCAACGCCATGTTCCTGTTGTAAACAAAATTAAAATATAAACATCAAAACAAATAATAAAATTTAAAATGTAACAGTCCTGATCTTTTTCTCTAAAGCCCATACTAAAAACTTAAAAATTCATAGGAATTTGTGTATTGTACATCTCTCCCTTGAACTATCATCATGTGCCATACCGGTTTGCATTGGCGATCATGTCCTTCCACAATTTTCTATCTACAGTGCATCGTATCAATTCTGTTGTTGACTGTTTTCCATGCCATGACACTAAGCTATCCAGTATTTTCCTCTCTTTGTATCTGGATCTCTCTTTCCTTTCATTTTGCCAGTTGTAACCAAGTATTCCAACTTCCCCTCTTCTCATGAAGTGACCCATAAAATGTTGATTGTTTCTTTCTGATGTTTTTTAGGAGCTCCCTTTGTGTTGATCTCTTTGAGAATTTCCTCATTGATCATTTATTGAACTATACGAAGAAAAAAAAAATAGTGTACTCAGACTGTGTCCTTTAATATATCAATCTCCTTTGTGATTTTCTTCTTAAGTTAAACTGTTATGTCAGCGTGGAAGTGTTGTTGAGTTTAAAGTAAGCTGCGATATCTGCATATGTCAGGATGAGACATTCATCTTTAACATGGATAGATTCCCAAGCTAACAATTATGCCCAAGAATCAACCATTTTCTTACTACTGTTTTCAACTTTTAACTGTCAAAGGTCTTTACCATGCACAGTGAGCACACATTTCTTTCCACTATCCAAGTGGACTAGCATGAAGAGACCACAAATTCATAAAGAAAAATTCCACTACCTTTGATGGGATTTGAACCAAGGACCTTCTTGTACTGAGGGCCAACATCTTACCACCATCCCCCAGAAAATATAAAATTAAATTATTTGCCACCTGGTGAAAATGTTTTATAATTACACAACAAACAGCATAAAAAGAAGAGAAGAAGAATGCACCACAGAGTATGATGGAGTATCACATCAAGGAGACTAAACACCAGTGTACAATGGCAAAGGTCAAAGCAACCAGAAATGTTTCAATTAAACTTTTTATTTTTTTTTTTAAATGGCAATTTTTAGTTGATAAACCTAGACGACAGTTCTGAGTTGAACTGATCATATCTCCTGAGTGAGATGAAGAAAAACTCAAAGCCAGGGGCCATCAGAAAAGAAAGAGCTAAAACTGTGTGTCTTCCATGACAGCCCAAAATGGTGAGAAAGTGAGAAGGAAAATTAGCTTTTGTTCCACTTCTTTTATTTTACAACTGTTATGTTTAAATATAGACTAACCTTGAGAAAGCAATCAGCAAACTCTGTCAAGTGGTTTAAATAAGTCTGCATCTAAAACAAGATCTTTGGACTCTGGAATCTGTTGTAACAAAAATATGACATGTCATATGTTTATAAAAATTATATACTTTAAAAAACATAGTAACTTTGCTTCTTCTTCTATCCTTCTCTATTGCCGTTGGCGTCGAGGGGAGAAAACAATCTGTGATCTTTGCTCTTCTATTGGCCTCTTCTGGTGTTATCCCTCCTAGCAACTCTAGTATTTCCTTTTATCCATCTCTTTCTCTGTCTTCCTCTTAATCTGGCGTTTTCATAGCGTTTGTTTATGGCTCTTTGAGTCATTGTTAGTTCTTTTTGTCTTGTTATGTGGCCGAACCAATTTATCTGTTCTTTCTTTATGTATTCGATGGCTGGTTCAATTTGAGTTTCTTCTCAGGTCAGTGTTTCTTACTCTGTCCCTTAAGCTATTTCCTGTCATTCTTCTGACACATTTCATTTCGGTGGTCATTATCTTTCCTGTGATCAGGGGTCACTGAAAAAACTTACTACTCGCCAAGGGAAAGTTATTCAATGTTCAACCAACAACAGTTTTTTTTTAAATAAACATTGATGCAAGGATCTGAGAATCATAAAAAACATGTGCTGGCAACACAGTAGCAATATGAATTAGCAACCAAACAAGACCATCCCAATATATAAAACTAGGATTCAGACAAGACTGTGTTTTGCCACCGGATTTGTTTTCACTTTGCAGTGAAAATATTATGATGACATCAATAGTAGAGAAAAAAAATGTAAGTCAATGGTCACACACATAACACCTTGTGATATGTGTATAACAGTCTTAATTCGGATGATTCCACTAGCACGGGCGGTTGAGCAATTATGGACTTTAATTCGTTTGCAATGATACCGGAGCCTTCCATAACCAAAAAACAGTCTTTAATATCAGTGACAGAGAATGAACTACAAAAATGATAGACATAATAATAAAAGAAAGCAATAAAAAAATGTCTCAGTCTGAATAGTAAGAAAACAGAAGTAATGGTCATATCGAAGAAACAATCATTACCATTCTAGAGGATAAAAAATAAACAGGACAAATCTGAAACAAAATAGCATTTCAGAAAATGAAAAACGTCTTATGTAATAAGTCTATGTCAATAGAAGCGAGAAAGAGAGTTCATTGGTGCTATATAGAAACAATTTTGGCCTATGGAAGCGAATCATGGACAGTAGACAAACAAATGAAAAGACAATCAGAGGGCCACAGATATGGAATTTCTCAGAAGAACGTTGAAAGTTCCCTGGACAGCTAAAAAGACCAATGAGGACATTTTCAAAGAGGCCAACACAAAAATGGAACTCCTAAAAAAACATCTAAACTATTTATTCGAAAATAAATGTCTAAGGAAAATACTTGGTATAGCGTGGAAAGATTTCAAAACAACAAGGAAATTAGAGAAATTGCCAATCAACCACTAATATCTTCAGTAATAAAGAAAAGATGATAGTCATATGTTGGACATGTGATGAGAAGAGATAATAACCGAATAGCAAAGCAAGCCCTCATGTGGGAAACAACAGGTAAGAGGAAAAGAGGAAGACCCAGAGAGACACTAAGAAGAACATTGATGAGAGAGGCAACAGCAGCAGGAATCGGCTCCCTCAATGAGATAGAGCTGCTTGCATAGAACAGAGACAAATGGTGAGATTTGATAAATATATCTTTAAAAGAATTGAAAACTGCTAGAATAAAAATTTAGATAAGAGAAGGAATATCTTGGTCTACGCCCTATGGGCCGGCTAAGGCTCGAAAGGTCAAAAGATAGATAAAAAACATCAGAAAGAAACAATCAAACATTTTTGGGCATATCATGAGAAGAGGAAAGTTGGAACACTTGGTTAAAACTGGCAAATAACAGGGAAAGAGAGACTGTGGATAACAAAGAAAGAAGATACTAGATAGCTTAGTGTCATGGCATGAAAAAATGATTACAACAGAACTAATATGATGCACTGTGGATAGAAGATTGTGGAAGGATATGATCACCTGTATGGCACATTAATGATGATATTGGGCATAATATAATTTCAGAAGGAGCCGTGATCAGTGGTTAGTGAACTGGACTACAAAGGATAAGGGGTAGGGTTCGATACAAACGACGGCTTCCGGGTTCACCCAGCCTTAATGGGTACCGGATTCTTTTCTGGGAAAGTGAAGCGGCACGGGCGTAATACCGAACACATTACCCCAAAAATCTTGTGCCGAAGGTCTGTAAAATTTATGGTCACTAACACGATATTCCCCATACGCCACTTGGCTTAACAGGGGTACTTTTCTTTTTTTTTTTTTTTATAATTTCAGAATATTTTCACATCAACATTGGGTAAAATGTCTTAATCAATGACAATATTTATACATACAGAGATGAGAAGGTGGGCCAATTGAATTTTCAGAAGCTGACTCAGTTCTTGAAGATCCATTCTAAAACAAAGGAAATAAATCTAAATTTAATGTTAAAAATGGAAAAGAAACAATTCACATTACAGTTTCAATGGTTTTTCTTCTTAATTGCGATCAATAAGATAATGCTAACAAGAATAGACATGAATATTTATATTATATATGATCTAATTTTTCTAATCATACAAACATGAATAGCGTTTTCCCCCTTCACTGTAATGTGATAAATATTTCTAATTGATAACTTTTTGTTAACACATTTGTTTGTACTTACTTCTATAAGAATTCTCTGACTTGGGTCTGAGTTACAGCAATTTGTATAATTTTCTGTAAATTTATCTCAAACTAAAGCAATTATTATAGCCCCTATCTACTTATCTTCTTGTGGTCTACTTATTAAATTGTAGTTGATATTTCTACTGCAGTCTACACAGTTGTTACTCACACCAGTTACAGAGAAGCTACTCTGTGTTATACTTTGCCTGTTACTAGTGTTACACTAGTCACTGCCACAGTGGATTGTTTTAAGCTATTATTGGTCATAATTTCATAATCACCACCCTGTGATCTCATACTCATTCATTCTCATATTGAAACTTTTGAGTAGCCATTGACTGTAAATTAAAAGGGGTAAAGTAAAAGTAAAAAAAAAAATTTGTGAGTGTAGTCAAATGTCAGTGTACTCACCCACTGTCAGTCATTCATTTTAGTAGCTTACCTGAATCACTATTAGATTCATAGATCTTGTGTTATTGAAATTAATTAAATACTACTTTACTTTATATAATACTACTGGTTGTTAACAGATTTAATGATAATAATTTATAATTTAACTTAGTGATCTGATGCATGAATTTTATTAGTATTATAATTATTATATTTTTACAGTAGTTATCACTACTATTAGTGTAGTATATCGCTTTCAATGAGTATATTTGATTAAATGATTTATAAGACTATTTCTTTTACTTTTTACAATTTACTGTTACTGGCTTACTTTTTTTTTTCTTTTACTTTTTTGACGGCTTTGATTTCAGTAGTAAATGAAAAATAAAAGTAGAGAAAGTAAAGAGTAAAGTGTTATATTATAATAATTGATATAATTATAAATTCTGACATTTCATTTTGAGATTCTTTTACGAACAAAAATATGCGATTTAATATTTTTACAACAAAACCAGTCTAATTGTTTTAAATAAAAATCAGTAATTGTAGTTTTTCTGGAGGAAATTTTGTTTCCGCGGTAGGGAAATTCAGAGGGTGGTTTTTGTGATGATACTCTTTAACTTATGAAGTAATAATCAGACTGTATTTCGTGAAAACATTAGTTCGCAAAATAATGACAATATTAATTATTGAATATTATCATCGTTACCTGTTTTAATATGTGGTAACATCAGTGCAAAATAAAGACAAGTGGAATAATATTAAAACAGGTAAATGAATGTAAATATTTGGGAATTTTGTTAACCTCAGACGGAAGATGTGCAAAAGAGGTGAGATGCAGAATGGCTCAGACAAAAAGCAGCTTTCCAAAAATGAGGAAGATACTATGAATTCAATTGTTGACATGGGATCTAGTCCACGTCCTCTCGATCGCTGCAGAAAATGCACCCAGGGTCTGATTAATTTCGGATCTTCTTTGCACTTTTCTGCGTTAAAGTCAAAATGATGATATGCTTGATACATCTGTGTCGCTAAGACGAGGTCGTAGGTCGACAACAGTCCGTTTTTGACGAATCAAGTGTTGTGAGTGAGACATTCCACCGTCCAGACTTCATCTGTGCTTTACGTCACATTAGTGCTGTTCAAGACCGTTATTGGGATTCTTTGACGCAAGTTATTTCCACGTTACACATTAATGTAAACTACTTCGTCAGTCGCAGTTTTGTCTCTTTGGGGAAGTTGCTTCGTGTATTGTTCGTCGTAGACTGTTTACACTTGAGTAATCAGACATAAGTCTAAAGGTATCGAGATTATGAGTTTGGCGACATTGTGTCCTACGTCATCGTATTGGTTCCCTAAACCGGCCGTGCGCAAATCTTACGGTCTGCTGTTTGATGTGCAACAAGAATAATTTGACGACTGACTGTGTGTCTATATGTTCGGAATTGGAGTCATCAACGATGGCCTAACATCATCAAGTGCTACGATGATCATCATTTCGGGAGGACGTGACTTACCGGTATATGGGGATAGGCGGCGGGAACAAATGGAGGCTATGCATGAAATGTGTTCCTTGTTGCAGTTTCCTCATATTACAAGTCGCATGTCTGTGTTAGTCACCTCTAGTGACTCGGGCAGATGGTGCTCGTAAACCTGGGAAGGCCGACCATCTAAGGGCAGAATCCCCCGACAGAAAAGATCAACTGCTGCCTTGCAGGAAGATTGGGGACAATCAAAGGCTAAGGAAAGCAAACCTGAAAAAATGCTGGCTGAAATCGGATGCACTGGGCCACTGGCGCAGAACACAGTGCAACGTATTAACGGGTGTTCAGTCAGAGTGGATCTGACAGACTCTAATTGTGATGTTCTGTCTGTGGGGCGATCAACACACTTAGCCTGACAGCTGACTTCATATGAGAGTCTGGAATCCTTACTCTGATTGAGTCCTGAACGCAGAGAGAGAGAGAGAGAGAATTGTTGACAATAGAAACAAGAAAAAGAGTTCTTAAATGTTATGTACAGCCAGTCTTAACATATTGGTGTGAATCATGGACAATAGGACAACAGACAAGAAAATCGCTGGAGTCTGTAGAAATGTGGTTTCACAGAACACTGTTAATACATGTAATACCATGGACAGCTAAGAAGAGTAAAGAAAGCGTTCTGAAAGAGGTCTAAGCAAAAGAGAACTAATTTCCAATATTAGGAAGAAACAATCATCGTTTTTTTGGCCATGTAATGAGAAGATAACAGCTGGAATATATTGTAACAACTGGGAAAATTGAGGGACGAAGAGAAAGAGGGAAGCAAAGACAAAAGATACCAGACAGCCTAAGAGAATGGCTTGGCAGAAGGTCAACAACAGAAATGATAAATAGCTGCCGAGATCGAAAGTTGTGGAGAGACATGATCACCTACGCCAGCAGGCACGGTACTTAAAGATGATGATCATCATCATTATCGGGTTGCATATCCTTTGCGCATCGTTGCTCTTATCAAAGCCCGACTGAAAGAATCTCTGTCTCTAGCCAGATATTTCACTTCTATTATTGTTCGAGATCTCTTTCATCAGTGCGGCAACCAATTTGAGTTCTTCCTTTCCATAATGACTTTTTTGAGATTTGTGATCTGTTTTGTGTGTATTAGCCTTTGTTGGATACAAGAACGCGAAGAAGAAATAAGGATAACAACAAGGAGTATAAAATATTAAATAAAGAAATTATAAGAAAAGAAATGAAGCAGACAAAAAACCAAGACTAAAACAGATGCAAAGAGATTGAAATGCTACCCAAAAAATGATGTCAAAGCTATATACAAACAAATTTAAAATTAACATGAAGAAAAACGCATTTAAAAAAAAGATGTGATCAAAGGAAGGAGAACTGTTCATTGAACAAGAAAGCATAAGGAAACGATGGACAGAATACATTAAAGATCTTTATTGTGATGAACGAAAGAATTAAATATTAATGGATAATGGGAAAGGACCAGAAATACTCAGAGAAGAAGTGGAAGACGCCTTGCACAATATGAAAGCAGAAAAATCTCCTGGACCAGACAATATAACTAAAGAAGAGATTGATGCCTTGGGTGATTTTGGAATAGAAATAATATCAGAAATATTGAATGATATCTACAACAGCGGATATATACTAAACGACCTATCAAAATCAATATTCATTGCCCTACCAAAGAAATCTTGTGAATGCGATGATCATCACACAATAAGCCTTATGAGTCACCTGACTTAGATATTACTAAGAATCATCATGCGAAGAGTGCGAAACACAATCAGTCCAGAAATTAGTGATGAACAGTGTGGTTTTGCGGGAGGTAAAGGTACAAACGAAAGGTACGGAAATTCAAAGGATCTGCAATACTTAATTAATGGAGTAAACATGACAAGCAAAAAATATGGATTAGATATGAATATCACAAAGACTAAAACTATAATCATAAACAAAGAAAATACTCCAAACCTACAAGTGGATATCAAAATTGAAAGAATAGACCTGGAGACAGTTCAGAACTACAACTACCATGGACATACTATAACCAGTGATGGAAATGTACAACTGAAATAAACAAAAGAATAGGAATGGCAAAACGTAATTTTAATGTCATGAAAAATATATTAACATCAAAACAAATAACACCAGGATTAAAACTAAGAATAGCAAAAATGTTATATCTTCTCAACATTCCTATATGGTACAGAAACATGGACATTGAGCAAGAAAACAGAACAGAAAATTGAAGCCTTTGAAATGTAAATTCATAGAAGAATAGGTAGAATTGGATGGAAAGAAAGGATAACAAACAACGAAGTTTTAAAACAACTAAAAATGAAAAGAGAACTACTAAACACAATTAGAACAAGACAAATGAGATTTTGGGGGCATGTTAAAAGACACAACAGCCTACTAAAAGTAATCTTGGAAGGGAAAATACAAGGTAAAAGAGGCAGATGCAGACCAAGACTAACATGACGAGTAACATGACAAGTCAGCCCTTGACAATCTGCACCATCAAAGCAAGAGACAGAGCGGAATGGCGCTCCATGGTAGCCAACCGGCACTCAGTGAATAAATGAATTAATATGTCATTTAGTGGCGTATTCTCTATGATACCGCAGCTACCGCCGGTAGCCTGAACATATTAACGAAATACAAAAGGAAATGATAATTTATTATATTTTTAAAAAATAATTATATTACAAATTTTCGAATATTCTATTACACATTTCGTAGGCCAATATGATTTATTTGCTTTGATTTGCATTTATTAAAGCAAGGTTTTCCTCTGGCCGTTATAACGTTTGCGAATGTTATAACTATTCTACATTGAAACCTCTAGGGCCACATTTTTCCTCCATCCGAATCTAGTATTAACGACCTTGACATTCAAAAATTCCCGTCAAAATAATGTACCGGTTGTTGCCGCTAGATGAATGCGGTTTCATTGGTTATTTTTAGCTCTAGCCAATCAAAATCATCACAAAGTGAAAGTGAAACTGTCTGATTACCGGAACTTCTTTAGCTATTTATAACTACGCTATGAGCATCGAGGAAATTAGAGAAATACGAGGAAATTAGAGAAATCGCCAGTCAACCACTAATATCTTCAGTAATAAGAAAAGACGATGATCATATGTTGGACATGTGATGAGAAGAGATAATAACCGAGTAGCAAAGCAGGCCCTCATATGGGAAACAACAGGTAAGAGAAAAATAGGAAGACCCAGGGAGACACTGAGAAGAACATTGATGAGAGAGGCAAGAGCAACAGGATTCGGCTCCCTCAATGAGATAGAGCTGCTTGCACAGAACAGAGACAAATGGCGAGATTTGATAAAAAAAATCTTTAAAAGAAAACTGCTAGAACAAAAATTCAGATATGAGAAGGTGTATCTTGGTCTACGCCCTATGGGCCGGCAACGGCTCGGAAGGTCAAAAGATAGATAGATAGATATGAGCATCAGCATCTGTAGAAAGAACTTTTTCTGCTCTCAGAGAATCAAATCTTATTGTCGCTCAACTCAGACACAAGAACGCTTATCTGGTTTGGCATTAACGTCCATTGAGAAATCATTCCCTCGGAAACTTAGAAACAAACCCAACAGTACTTTCAATGGCAAAGTCATCAAGACATTTTCGTCCCAAACAAGACGGATAGAGTTTACATAAAAATAAGTAGGTAATTTAAAATGTAGTGAAGTCATTAGAAAATATTACTTAATGTTAGCCTACTGAATATAATGTGTTTTTATTTATTATGTCAGCGGTAGCCCAGACCCCAAAACCAGCATGCACCACTGATGTCACTATACTATAATAACGTTATTGTGTAATTTAATTTTAGGTGTGTGTCCTGTATGGTGACAGCTTTACAAAAAAGGAATACAATAAAATACAGACGTTTCGGCCTACATGCGGCCTTCTTCAGAAAATGATAACAACACATGCGAACAACGGAATGAAGATAAACTCTACTACATCTCGAATGACCGATACAAAGAGAGAGGGAGAGAGAAAGCTTTTTTTTCAGATAACATATCTGACACTGTCTGCAGACGAAGTATGTGATCGGTCATAATGAGTAAATGTGACTGACCAAATAAGTGAACGTTGTGCTACCAATTCCAGTCCTGGGCCATAGGCTCAAGAACAATTTTAAAAATTAAATAAATAGTTACTACTGAGATGAAATGTGTTAGACGAATGACAGGAAACAACATGAGAGTTAAGATCAGAAATAAAGAACGGGGAAAAAAAGAAAGAAATAATCCCCGCCATAGAATAGATAAAGAAAAAGAAAACATAAAATGGTTCGGCCACGTGATAAGGCAGAACGATCAAAACACAAAACAACGAGCCTTGAGCAAACGTTACTAGAAAACCAGACCCGAAGGCCGAACACGAAAAACATGGATTAATGACATAATAGAAACACTAAGAAACAACAGCACAGCTGAGGGTAATAGAAGAGCAAAAGACCGCAAAATATATCTTCCCTCGACGCTGAAGTGCAATCTATAGAGGAAAGAAGAAAAAGAAATAAGTTCACAAAATCGTCAAACATTTCTCACGAGGACAAGGGGGTCATTAGGTTAAATAATGTAGAACTATCAGAAGATTTCAGTCACGTCACCAAGAAATGTCAACCAGGACTAAATACAGGCCTACAATAATTTGTATAGCCTGGCGTTTGTTGTATTGTCCAAGGACGGCTCTCTGGGTTTTCTTGATAATGGATGAAATACAGGGCAGATGGTAATGTTTTATTAATAGGTGGTTACGGGACTTTCTTAAATGTGAAGATGGCTAGCACATTAACCTTATCATGTGCTGACAACGCAAGCTCTAACATAGGCATGCCGCACTAGGCAATTGAGCATTATGTTGAGATATCTTCTTCTTTCTCTTTCTCACTGGTACCGAAAAGGTATCGTGGTTATATCATTTGTCGTTCTTGAGCTGCTCTGTCTGTCTGAATTAGTGATTTTCCTTTGTTGTTACATGTATCTGTCACTGCATCTATCCATCTTCTTCTGGGTCTTCCTCTTGGTCTTTTCCCATGCTTCTCAAGAAGAACGCCCTTGATGGTGATTGGTAAGGATTCATTCTGACCAGGTGGCCAAACCATTTAAGTTGTTGTTGTTCTATTTATTCTTGGCAGGGTTTTGTTCCTACCATTTTTCTTATGGTTTCATTTGGTATTCTATCTCTTCTTGTGTTGTTTGTTACTTTTCTCAAGCATCACATCTCACATGTATTGATCTTTCTTAAATGGGATTTAGAAAGGGTCCATATTTGACTTTCATTGTTATAGTGATATGTTGCGATATCACAGTTGATAATACAGCAGATTTATTTGAATCTTTCAGACATCCACTTTTATTATAACGTTTGATCTTGATCTAGTGGTCAAGCCAATTTGATTTTCGGTGCCATCATATGAAGATAGAGTATGGTCTCGATTAGTTCTGTCAATAAATGATTAATAAAATTAACAAGGTATAGAAATCGTGCAGACTGACATACTCTCTTCTTCTTATTCTCATTTGTATTTTCTTATCTTCCAAATTAGAGAGGTCCGACTTTACCATCAGATTAAAAAATTAAAAAAAAAAAACGAACTGAGTTGGTGTTATTATTAAAGTCACGGTATTTCAGTAACAATGAGACTAGTCCACGTGTGCTTGAACTGCGATATTGGATACCTTTGACTTTTTATGAAATTGTTTTCCTAATCTAAAGTCATTGCGATCTCTCTTTCCCTTTATTTTGTCAGTTGTAACCAACCTGCACCATCAAAGCAAAAGACAGAGCAGAATGGTACCCCATGTAGCCAACCTTCGTTGCGGAGCCAACCTTCGGCACTCGATGATGATGAACCAAGTATTCCAACTTTCCTCTTTTCATGATGTGGCCCCCCCCCCCCAAAAAAAATGATTGTTTCTTTCTGATGTTTCTTATGAGTTCCCTTTTTGTGTTGGTCTTTTTTTTAAGCTGTCCATGGAACATTCAACATTCTTCTGAGAAATCCCATCTCTATGACCTCTAATAGTCTTTTCATTTCATTTGTAATCACACGCGTTTTAAATTCTTATTTACAATTTCTTCTAACTTTGAATGCATTATTGAAGAAGCACTTGTATTGTCATCATGGAAAGGCACACACATGAGCAAATCAACTAAAGAATTAATGACAAGCAACTATGTACATTAAACATTATCATTTTCCGTCAAACATCGGGTGGGATGAAGGAGATGTATCGGAGGCCACACTATTGTGTGCTGTGGATGGGTTGACGGAATTTGAGGCTACTTCAAGCTGCTTTAATATCACATTTGTTATATCTGCTAACCAAGTCAGGTACACCCAAGTTCTATAAGATTGAAGCGGATTTTATGTTTTTTAATAAATTGTTCATGTTAAATTAGGTTGAATTAAAGAAATAAAGATGCTGCGCTGGGCATGCGACCCTGCCCTCAAAGGCCCCCTCTCTATTTAACATCACAGGATGGATAAATACCGTAATAATAAATGTAAAGATTTTAAAAAAAAATAGTTTGTGTAAAATAGCGACAGATAATAACATCATTAGGTGACGGGGAGTTACTATTGATAACAATAATCAAGACTAGCTAGTTAGTAAAAGTAAAAAGCCCCGTCATGCCAAGTGGAGTATACGGAATATGGTGTTAATGACCGTAATTTTGGGAGTAATGTGGTCGGTATTACGCCCGTTAGGCTTTACTTTCCCATTTAAAAAAAAAATCCAGAACCCAATTAATTCTGGGTGAACCCGGAAGCCGTCGATCAGGATCGAACTCGGCCTCTTGTCAGTTTTAGTCCAGTTCACTAACCACTTAGTTATCGCGGCTCTTATGACTAGCTAGTTAAAAAAAAAAAAAAAAAAAGTAAAGTACCCCTGTCACGCCAAGTGGCGTATAGGGAATATGGTGTTAGTGACCATAAATTTTACAGATTTCAGAACATGAGTTTAGTGGTAATGTAGTTAGTATAACGCCTGTGCCGCTTTACTTTCCCAGAAAAAAATCCGGTACCAAATTAAGGCTAGGTGAACCCGGAAGCCGTCGGTTGGGTTTGCAAAAGTGCCTGTACAATAACAGTTACCTTTTGCATAGTAATGAATTTACACTTTAAACTCTTCATGGTTTTAAAAATCAAGTAATCACTTCACAAAAGCTTACTAATTATCACATATAAAAGAGGAATATACATTAATAGTAAATATTTTGTCAAAATACGCCTTTGGACCAATTTAACAATAAACCGGAAATGAAATGACCAAAAGAAAACCTCGAAGTGACGTTCGTCTTACAAGTTACGAGTGCGAAGCGGCGCTAAGATTGTGTGGAGAGCACGTGAAATGTTAAATGGTGAGTTGATTACAACAAATGTGGGTATTGTAAACTAAAATTTAGGACTCTCTCTCTCTGCGATCAGGACACAATCAGAGTAGGCTTCCAGACTCTCACATGAAGTCAGCTGTCAGGTTAAGTATGTTGATCGCCCCCACAGACATAACATCACAATTAGAGTCTGCCAGATCCACTCCGGTTGAACACCCGTTAAAACGTTGCACTGTGTTCTGCGCCAGTGCATCCGATTTCAGCCAGCATTTTATTCAGGTTTGCTTTCCTTAGCCTTTGATTGTCCTCAATCTTCCTGCAAGGCAACAGATGATCTTTTATGTAGGGGGATTCTGCCCTTAGATGGTCGGCCCTCCCAGGTTTACGAGCACCATCTGCCCGAGTCACTAAAGGTGACTAAACACAAACATGCACACACAAAGATATGAGATGTGACTAACACAGACGTGCACACAGCGATACGAGGTATGACTAACACTGCCACACACCAAGATATATGACACATGCCTAACATGAACATGCGCATTAAGATATGACTGACATAGACATGCACACACAAAGATATGACACATGCCTAACATAGACATGCACACAAAGATATGAGATGTGACTAACATAGCCATGCACACAAAGATATGAGATATCACTAACCCAGACATGCACACACAAAGATATGACACGTGACTAACACAGATACACACTAAGATATGACTAAACACAGACTCACATAAAGATATGAGACATGATTAACACGGACACACCAAGATATGAGATATGACTAATATGACACACACCAAGATATGAGCCATGGCCAGCACACAAGCTAAGATATGAGCCATGGCTAGCACAGAAACACATCAAGATATAAGCCATGGCTTCACGGAAAAAACACAAAGAAATGAACCATGTCTAGCACAGAAACACATTAAGGTATCCATATGCTTGTGTGTGTTGTAGTCGGCAGACTCTTCTTAATGTGGGAATCATCGACATACGAGACGCAGGCCCCGATTAACTGCTCACAGGTTTCGTTGAAACAGTTGTCCGGAGATTTGAGAGTGCAGTCTGACTCGTAGAAAGTTTCATTGCATGTACAGTTCCCGGTTGACTGTACACAGATGTCGTTGAAACAGTTGTCCGGACATCTGAGAGTGCAGTCTGACCCGTAGTACGTTTCCTTGCACGTACAGTCTGCACTTTTGGGGTCACATATGATGTCACAGTCATCAGAACACGCCTGTTTGCACTGTAGCCCAAAATTACCATCGGGACAAGTGTCATTACAGGTATAGCCAGGATGTTTACATTGTAGGCATTTTCCGGATTTTTCCTCACAAAAAGAACAGACACTGAGACAAGACCCGGAGCAGTCGTGTCCATAGATCCCACGTGAACAGATGCCGTGACACGTACCGATTATGACGTTGCAGCCTTTGCAACACCCACTACACAAAATGACCAGGAATGCCCGTCCAGAAAATAGGTGTCTGTAAATGTTTGCACCTCACTCACCGTCAGTTCACTGTCGGCCTGCGAAATGGTCGATGAGAACTCAATCCTAATGTGTGCCATTGTCGCTTGTGTGGTGACTACAATTGTATTCACATAAATATTTGGGTATGATATATCATTATACTGGAACACTACACCGCCACTGTCAGAGAAAGCCTTTAGAGTGGCATTCTTTACCCGAATCATAGTGCTAGCTCGATGATAGATTCAAATGGTGTGAGTCTTCTGGGGCGTGGCAAAGTTCAGATACCAGTAAACAGAATTGGTTCCACTTCTCAATTGTGTGTGTGTGTGCATGCAGTCATTGTCATAGAGATTGGTCTGTTTTGCCATTAACTGCGGCCTCTGGTCCACATCCGTCTCCTGTATAACAAGCATTAAATGTGTCGGTCTGGTTTGTGTTCTGTTTGAAAGCCACACCCCGACCCCCACCAATGTAGATAGAGCAGATATTTGCAACTATCGCCCATTCAATCCGTAACTTGTTGACCAGCCCATCCCCAGAGCAAAAGTCATCAATCTCGTGAGAACTAACTACAAACCATGATTCATTATTACATGAGGCAGAGCCATTTAGTTTTACTGTGAAACTGTCCGGATATGTTAAGTCATTCAGATAAATCCTAAACCAGGAGAACAGCAACGATTGATTGAGAGTTGCCTCAACTGATGTAGAATCTGTGTCCAGATTACATATGGTGTAGTTGTTATCAAACAGGAAAGTAGGTTCAGATTTTTGGGCGTATTTGTAAACGAGATCAAAGTACTGACACTGGGGTCCGAAATATTCATGCTGACAACTGTCATTGTTTGGGTATGTCCCTGTAGTTTTGTCACAAACTGCGTCATTATAGCAGTGACACTGTAACGTGCAATTTTCCCCAAACCAACTGTCTGCACAAGTTAGGTCATTAGCTTCCAAGGTCGCGTACGAAGCCAGCAGAACAAAGGCTTGATCTACAGCGGTGGTTAACGAACTATGTACAAACATTTATTATCAAACCAGTGGTCACATTTCTAAAATCCACCAACTCGCTGTGATAACAGATAGCGTGATGTTCAAAGAAAACATTGTTTACACAATGGAACGAACGCGAACAGCTTCCATCTTGGTGCGTCCCATGACGTCATATCAAGTCTTGGTACACAAGAGGCATATTCAGGGCACTAAAGACGAATGTTGCCGACCACCGAAATGGAAGCCTCATCACGTACTATCCCAAAGAAAACAATGAAGAGAAATTCTAAAAGGCAGAGCAAGACTAACATGAACGCGTAACATCAAAAGATGGACAAGTCAGCCTATGACAACCTGCGCCATCATCAAAGCAAGAGCCAGGACGGAATGGCACTCCATGGTAGGCAACCTTTGATGTGGAGTCCGCACTCAATAATAATTAACATTTATAAGAGCTCTTTGACATCATGTAATTGCACAATCCTCTATCTCCACATTATCTGGTAATTATTTCCTACTAAATTATCCTCTTAAACCTCTCCCCTACATGTTCCCTCATCATTACATAAACAAAGAAAATGATTTGTTTCTTCCTTTTATTTTGCTTTGACCTGTTTCAGAAAATTCTTATAATTTATTTTAGCTCTCCACAGTAATTCACAACAACAAATAATGACAATCATGAAGATACAGACCATTAATGGATGCTTGCGCAAAATAAAAGGATGGAAATGGCAGGACAAAATCATTAACACAGAATTAAGGAAAAGTATCAGTCAAATACCAGTGGAGAAAGATACAACAAAGACGATGGAGAGGATACCCACTGTGGAAGCCAAATGAAAGTACTACATAAAAACCTCTTTTTTGAATCCCCAAGGAAACAGACAAAGAGTAAGACCAAAATATTCTTGAAGACAAGCAGAAATGAAGATGATGGAGAAATGGAATGATCTTAAAAGAAAGGAAAGAAACAGAATGGCTTGAAAAGTGTTTGTTGAAGACCTTATGCTCCACAGGAAAAGTAGAAGAGTAATTTACATTCTTCAGCACATTTCAATAGCTTCAACGACTTCCATGTGACAAGACCGGCTCCACAAAAAATCTGAAGAAATGTCGTACTTAGCTTCAGGGATGGTCGCAAAATATAATTTCAGTTAGAAATGCACCCCCCCCCTTTTTTAAGCTATTCTGCACCTCAGCTCTATTGCACACATTATCTATCGTCCTTTCGAGCCGAAGACGGCACATAGGGCAGAACCACAATCTCAAAAACAGAAACCTTGCGTGCCAAAGTGGCACATATTGCAGAGATTACTGCTCTAAAATATATGGAGCTGTTTCCATAACAATACTTTTTACAATGACAGCTTGTCAAGCCATCGATCAATCTCCTTAGTTGCCTCTTACGACATGCCTGGAAGGTCACAGTGTCACTATTCTTTACTTCCCTCATAATGAAGCCCCGGTAACACACAGGAAGCACATATAATACCGGAAACTAAAATTATTCCAAGTATTTGAATTCATTGACTGTTTTAAAACTGACTCATTCACTTAATTGTTCTTCCGTTTCTATAACAATGGATGGTTCACGATAGATTGTTATTCCGTTGATCAACAGACATGACTCAGCTAGAAGAAAATATCCTCCACCCTGAAACCGGAACCTCCCAAAGATCTGTAATTCCTGTCTGACTGCAGTAGATGGGTGAGAGCAAGGCCGGCTCAAGGCACCAACAACTTGAGCAGTTAGTTGCCCAGAGTACCCATCAAGGATATTCCAAATTTTGTATAATTATACTTTAAAATGGTGCCGAAGTTTGGCATGCCTAGGGCGCCAGCAACCACAGGGCCATCACTAGGTGTGAGAGCTTGAAATCAACAAAAGCTATAGACAATGTTTTCAAAGACTGGTAAACATCCGTTTGTCAGATTTCAGTCTAATTATAGAAATAAGACATGAAACTAAACAGGACACAATCATGTTAGAAAGTGACGCTAGAAATACCTTGGCTTCATACTAAGAATGGACATTAAAAGGCTACCTCACCTGGAGACCATAAGGGTTAAGGCCTTTAACTTCCCATCACTTTAATGAGTATACTGGGCGGTCTAGAGGTAAGACATCGGCCCCTGGACAAGAAAGTCCTGGGTTTCAAACTTACCACTGGCTATGGGAATTTTCTTTTAATCTATTTTCTTTGTGTTTTTACACTCCCCCTCGGCAGTTAAACGCACTCTGAACATCCTTTGTTTATTTGTTCTAACATACAAATTTTCATGTAACTTCCATGTTGTAAGTCACTCTTCACTTTATATACACACATACCAACTAATAATTGGTAATGGTAAACAATTTTATTTATATTAAACAAATGCTCAAAAAGAATAATTAGAAACCCACTTCTGGGGTAAATAAATTAATGTCATGCTCCCTTGGCACTTTTATTAAAATAATTATGAACTTATTAAACACTCAGGCCATAATACGGGAACAAAATATTCCAAGTTCAGGCAACAAAATCCAGTGGTCGATTGAAGCCTCCTCTACGGTTCATGTACTGCCTGATAAATACAAAAATGAACAAAGAATATTTTGTTAAAAATAAGTTAAAGGGTGTAGATTACAATTGTCTTGCTAAAACATTATTTTACATAATTCCATCATACTGCCATAAATGTTTGAATTCAAATTCATTAACCCATGGCTGAAAAATGCAAAAATTGCATGTCACCAATTTTTGAGCACTATTTTAAACGCAAAACAGATGTAAAAATGTATTATTGATTACATCTGGTGTTTTTCATTGTTTGTTTGGTTGTATCAAAATGTATAGGAATGGCTGCTCTTTCTATTTACAATAGTATAATATATTTGTAAACAAAAACGTCCCACACAAAATGTGCCCTGTAAAGAGTAAACAAGCGAAAAACACCAAAATTGAAACAATTTCCACTTCAAGCTTTACTGAAATATTTAATTCCTACACAAAAATTATGTAAAACCCTATTTTCATTTCATATTTGATCTATCTTTGCACATTGTGCATGATTTTTGTGTACCAGCAATAAAATATTTATTACCAAAAATGTAATGTGTATGAAAACATAAACAAACAAAGAAAAAAACACCAAACTGAAACAAAATTTCCACTTCAAAATGTACTCAAATAATTCCTACACAAAATTTAGATAAAACTCAACTTACTTTTCATATCTGATCCTCTCTACAAATTGTGTATGATTTCAATCATTTTGTGACAAATAACATAATCATTATCAACAATGTTATGTGATATCTAAATGAGAACAAAAACAATTTTTTAAACCTACAACTATATTGAAATATATGTTACACAAATTGACATAGATAAATTCACTTTTTCTTCTATTCACAGTAGAATTGAATATGTCTATATTTAGACAATTTATATGCATTTAACCCACATTACTATAATGACTATGAATTATATGGTAAGCCAAGCGCCCTGTTGACCAGTAATTTTTAAAAAAAAACATATATATATAAAAAAAAACTAGGTCAAGAAAACATACCCCACTGAATGATGACCTCTGATAAAAACAAATGTATTGCTGAAAATTTTTGAAACCTTATTGAACACATATTTTTACAATATAATATGGAATCCTCTTAAGTAAAAGTGATGTGTGTATACCACATCTCATTGGTCTTCCATGACCAACAAATCAGTATATTTATGGATGAAATCAGTTTTTATCAGGGCTTTTAACATGTAAGGAATCAGGACACGCCCCTCACCCACATATGAAAACTGCATGCAAATAAAGTCGATGGGTACAGGGAAACTATGAGATCTACAAGCTTCTGTCCTGCCCTAATTCTGTTTGGAAAAAGTGCTTAAAGTTCAGACGAATGTAACACACTCATACATGAGGCATGTTCAAAAAGAAACCAGTCCCAGCGGCTTATTACAAAAATATGTAAGGTACATTAGCAGGTGTGGCAGAATTAAATAAAGCAAATACTCACCAGGGTTCTTTAGAAAAAGTCACCATAGGTATTTAGAGATGCATCCCATTAATTTGGTAGATGCCATCTGAGAAATATGACTGGTTTGGTTGCTCATAGAACCATTTTGTCATCAAGGCAATGACATCTGCATTGGAGTCGAATCACTGACCCGTGGAGATTTTTTTTAAAGGTACAAACACATTAAAGTCACATGGTAAGAGATCGGGACAGTGGGCTAGGTTATGCAGAATTTCCAGTTTCCTTGTTAATGCTCCCTACACAATGTTCATGCATGTAGACAGGCAATGCTATGGAAAGAATCATACCATGCAAAAACATGCCAGGTCTCATATTCTTGATAGCAGGTTAACTAGTGTGCCTTGTAGCGAATGATATTGATGATCACACCAGGCTCTTTAAAGTCTGCCAATAGAAGCCCTTCATGGTAAAAAAAATGCGGATGGATTCTGTATCTCCATGGCCATTTTTCCAATGGTCTGTATTAAATCCAATGATTACTATGAGGAGAATTACATACACAATGGTGTGTGCTTATCAAGTCAGATGTGTTATGCCTCCCGCGCTGCAACTTGGGCTGGCATCATTTAAACACATCTAGTAGAACACAATAATTCACACATACTAGCAGATACTACTGTATGGCAACTGGGTCTAAGGACAATATGGTCAATGACCAATATATATATATATAAAGCAGAGATGGAGCAAAATTGAAAAAATAATCATTATGAGAAATGAGTTATTTCTATATTTGTCTAAGAAAATCTATATTTTGAAAGCATAAGGTCACCAACAAAGTACCGCAAGCTTCAAATACAAAAAATATAGATGCACATTAAAACAACAGGAGGATGCTGGAACTGATTAAGTTACCAAAAGAGAACAAAACCAGAATATACCTAGAAGAAAGATGAAAAGCTAAATACCATTTAGGGAAATGCCAATGTGACAAAAATTGTACCAGACCTGGAATATAATGAATATGGTCTCAGACTGGATAAAGTGTTAGGACAAGAAAAACTTGCTTTCATACTAGACATTACTAAATGTGTTGATCATTGAATAAAGGATAGAATAAAATGTCAGACCACAAATAAAATAGATTAAAATATAAATTTATCTTGCAAACACGGGACAAAATAATGGCTGAAAAAAAATAAATAAAAAATATTGTACCTGTATCTTCGCTTTCTCTGTAACTGAACAGCAGACGTGTCATTTCCTTCAACTTTCTTTCCCTGTTTAAAAAATTGAAAAACTGAAAAATAGTATTTCTTGCCAACTTTTGTCACTCATTGATAAAATTAAGATTCACACGAACAATGTCACTAATTAATCTGGTAACTAATTCATCTTCCAAAAAAAAACCTTCACACATCATGTGTAATAGGGAGAGAGAAAGGAGGAAGATAGAGATTGAGAGAAAAAGGGAATAAAAGTCAGATGAAGAAATAGGGGGAGAGGGTAAGGATTAAGTCAGTTAAGTAGAGTGAGAGAGGAATGACAGAAAAACGTGAAAAGTGGAAACATGAGATTAACTCAAGGGGGGGGGGGGGGGGGGGGGGGGGGGCTGAGTGCTGCACGTGAGTTGTGAGAGAGTCATGTGGGAGAGCAGACATGATGAAAGTTAAGTTGTAAAGTAAATCAGTTTCTAGCTAGCGGTGGACCAGAGCGGTCCTGCCGAAGGGCGTTAGCCGGCCATGGCTAACAACCCTTGAAAGTGTTGTACATAGTGTTGTGTAGTTAGTTATTTTCAGTTGTGTGCTAGATCTAGATGTGGAAGGTTGTCCAGTCCAGCAGAAGGCCAGTGAATCTTAGAGGAGTTAGGGGTTAGTTAGTGGTGAAGCGTCCAAGGGCCGGTGAGAATGGTAGGCAATGGACAGCAATACAGTGATAGTTAGGTCGCTGATTCCAGTTAGCGTGATTGAGCGCTATTGTCTACTAATGTCGTTTGATTTGGCGTGAACCTGGCAGCAGGCAAGGATGTGTTCATTTGTACTTTGGTGAGTTAGAAACTCAACCACTAGTATCAATATGTGTGTGAACTGGTCATGATATTATTGTCAATCTATTGAATGCAAGAGAAATTTCAATGTTATTAATATGCTGGCAGACGTCGTGCTGCTGAATGAGGCACAAGAGTGTGCCCTGATCAAGTTATTGTCAATCCATTGAGTGTAAGCGAAATACAATGTTATGTCATGTGCAGACAGACATCGAGCTGCTGGAGTAGCCACGGGTGTATGCATGTATCAAGTTGTGTCAATTCTATTGCGAGTGTAAGATTCAATGTCATGTGTTAACAGACATGGGGCTGCTCATACATCGATCACAGAGGTGATCGATTGAGGAAAGTGAGTAACAATGAAGTTCATAAGTTTTGCATATCAGTGAGTTTGTCGTGTGTTGCAGTCAGTTAATTGTTATAAGGTTTGCGATGAACGAACAGGGTTGTTGGCGGATTACACACAACAAGAAGTACTATATTACACAGGACAGTCAACAGGCCTGATTTAGTGTTGGGCACAGTGGCTGAATTAGGTCAGGTCGCAGTGTATGCATGACCGCCTCGTAGCTGCGCGGGGGGAGGGGGGGAGAGAGGGAGAGAGAGAGAGAGACTGGAAGGCTGCACACAGCACCCAGGCCTCCATGTAAACAGAAGCGACAGGCAGGCATTAGTGAACCACGTCCACAGCGATGGTGAAAACAGGCGTGAGCGACCACTGCAGAGGTGGGCACATTATGCAGTGTTGTGACAGGCGTTTACAGCACATCAACGGGTACAACATCAGCGGTCAACGATTACAGAATACATTACATTACGTTAAAAGATTACACATGTACATATATTAGAACCAAACAAAAACCTGTGTAAAGCCCTTATGCCCAATGGTTCAATCGTGAAAAAAAGAACTAAAATAATTCTAGATATTCCAGAAAGTCTAAACAAATGAGAAACTCCAGACAGAAACGAAGGCCCTGTCACTCATTCTCCAGGAAAAATACCCCAAAGATATAGGGACATGGGTATTCACAGATGGAACCGCAATAGAATCATCAAAGATAAGAAGCAGTGGCATCTACATTAACTACTCAAGTGGAAGGACAGAAACCCCCACTCTTCTAGCCCGAGAAAAGTGCACAAATTTCAGAATAGAGGCAATGGCACTTCAAACAGCTATACAAAGTCTTAACAAAGAAAGGTCCAAAATTTGTCATCCTTAATGATGCAAAGTCAGTCTTACAAGCAATGCCAAGACTGAAGCAGAACAAACAAATTAAGGAAATAAGGAAAAACATATGTATGCTGCCAGAAAAGAAAACTAGTCCTACAGTGGATACCAGTACACTGTGGTATCCCTAATAACGAAAAAGCAGATAAACTCACAAAACAAGTCTGAGCTTTCAAGAAATAAAGACAATCCAGAAACAAGCCACGAAAACAGAATGATGTGAATTATATGGAAAATATGAGTCAAAATATGACGGCCATAACAAGTTCAGCAGACAAAGATATTTAGACTAAGAAGAGGTCACCTTGGCCTCAGAGCACACCTACACAAAGTAGATCTTAGTGACTATGCAACATGCTACTACGGAGCACTGAGACAAACTTCAGAGTACATCTACAGGACTGCAGCACCCTTAACACCCTAAGAGCACAAATATGGCCCACTGAAACAACCCTGCACGACAAACTATGGGGCACAGGTGATGACCTCAAAGCGCATCGTCCTGTTCATGACCCATGCTGGTCTAAACATCTAAATGCATAGTAGTAGTTGATTACTGAAGTTACAGCTCTATTTTCAAGAGAGCAACAGAATGTCATAAAATATTCCATTTACACAACATTAAAAAAAAAAAAAAAGTCTACATTTTACCACTTCACTCAGAACATCAAAGTCTGTACATAAAATATGAGGAAAATCTTTATGTAAAGTGTTCTTAACCCCTATAAGTCATTTAGATATTAAATTGTATTTGAAATATCAATGTCAGAAACATAATATAACAAACACAAGAAAACTCTTAAGTGAGTAATAGTACATCAAATTAATTTAAAATTTCACCTTTGTGGTGCTAAACCCAGCAAAACCCATTAGCTTCATCATGGCCATCTGCTCTTCATCAAGTCCTTCCATTTGGGATTCTGTACATAAAGAACACATATTTGGAACATTTATAAATGAAATTATTTTTCTTTTTTTTTTTTATTTTTTACAAGTATCTCAAAGTATATAAATATAAAATAAGTAATAAAAATATAAATATTCCTACATTAGAGAATCATAAGTTCATGTGAAAAGATCATCTCTGCCATTAAACCCACGATTTCTCACTCCTCTTCACCGTCCTGCATTAAACTCATAGTTTAAATTGGAAATATTCGTACTGTGATTTACAGCAAATCATGAGAAAGGTTGTTGGCGACAGACCAAGAGGAATTACATGGGGCCTTACTGGACGTCTTGTTGATACTGATTTTGCAGATGATGTTGAATTGCCTGTCCACTGTCACCAAGACATTCAAGGAAAAACAGATAGAATAGATCAGTTCACTAACACAGGACTGAAAATGAATGCAGAGAAAACAGACAATGAAGATAAATGCCAAAAGTATAAAGAAAGTTACATTCAGAGGAGTGGGACTAGAAGTAGTGGATCACTTTAAATACCTGGGAAGCAATATTTCACCTAAAAGCGACATTGAGGAGATCTCTACTACAATGGGCATGTCAGCCCAGGCATTTAAGAGACAGAAACATTTGGCATTCAATTAGTCTACATCTCAGTGCCAATCTTAGAATTTATAAATCAAATGTACGATGCAGCAGACTTGTGGAGAATGCATCATAAGATAGAAAGCTGACTTGGAGGATTTGATAGTTGTTCTTAACCCTAGATTACAATACCAATTTGTAACGCTCCCAGTTGTGGTACCCTAGTAAAAATTACTACCACTTAAATGTAACATTAGGTGCTCTAAAAATAGTAATATCTCTGAACTCTTGACACAGTCTCATGTCTTCACACTAGGCAAAACATGGGGACTTGAAATTCCTGGCTCATGTTGATTTATGACCTGAGCTTCACCTCATGGACCAGACAAATTACAAAGCCTATCGGTACGGATGCCATAAGTCTGTCAGTATGTTCAACAACCGCATAGTGCTATTTGCGGAGTCACAAAGATTGATTGATGTCTGCCGATGACCAAGAAATTTCTCACAAAAATCAAGTATCCGTTTAAGATTGGGTGAACCTAAGAGCCATTGATCAGGATTGAACCTTACTAGTCCCAGTTCAATGAGCTACCAGAGCTTTCCAAAACAAGAGTAGGTGGTAAATGTCATTGCAGCAAATGTTAGATTAGTAAATGTTATTCATTTTTGCTTTGCTGTTATGTTACATATTTTGGTTCTGAATTGCCACAACAGAATGGTTATATTATAACCCCCCCCCCCTCTCAAAATGTCAATGCAGTTGTCTGAAACTGCCTTTATTTACATGTCAGAATATCAATACACTTTGATCTTGATAATTGCATGTGACACCACAAATAGTGCTTCATCTTCTTTTCTAATGACTTTTATCAAGTCATAAACCATAACTGTTCTCTTATAATGGTCCGTGAGCATCAATATTACAATCCTTCAATGCTGGTTTTCTTCCAGAAAAAAAATTGGTTTATCCTTAATTATCAATTATAAAGCAACACCCTTCCATATTATATACAGCTGCCAGCAGATCGACTCAGTCGACAATGGTCTTGAAGGCAAGAACTGGAACGGCCTGGTATCAAGATCAGGGACCTAAGGTGGTCAGAACCAAACTGAAAGCAATGACAAACTATTGATTGCAGACTACCGAGAAAACATGACAGCCAAAAAGAACAAATAATCAGCAAGGCAGTAAAGTTAAAATTACTGAGAACATGTATCTTCTCGGTTGTGAATATTGGAAATCTCAAAAACAGTAAGGAAGAAAACTGATTCATTTGAAACAAAATGCTACAGAAAAATCCTTAAGATACCTTGAATAATTAAAAAAAAGCAATGAAGACAAATTAAATGATTTAAACATTAAAAAGAACTGCCTTATAAACACTATTCTACAGAGGAAGTTAAAATACTATGGCCACACCAAAAGACAAGGTGGGCTGGAAAAACAAGTGCACTAAACAAGTGATCTCCTGTGATTGACTGCTCATATTTGAATGTATCAACTACTTCTAGTTTTTGTCCATTTAATTACATTTATTAACAAGGTTTAGGGTATTCCTAACCCTAACATAGGGGTCTTCTAATGACAGATTAGAAAAGTCAGAATAAAATGCAAGGGAATGTTACTCCAAGCAGAAGGACACCAAACTAGGAAATTACCCAACTTCAGTTACCAAAATTAGTCCTTTATTAATCCCTAATATTAATCTCTTCCCTAAAACCTGCACTAGTTACCTGATGTTAGCCACCCTAGTAACAGTGACTTGTTGGCTCAATACCTCAGTAAGATCTGCTCCCTAATCAGAGTGATAGGGACGTTCAACTCTTTGAATGATTTAAAGTTTCCCCATGCAAACTACTTTTCTTCATACTTATTAAACACATCTACTTCTACCTCACTCATCTAGCGTGCATCACCGTACCACCCAGGCTGAGACTACTCTCAATATTATTAATCCCTTGTCAAATTATTACATCACCCCCCCCCCATATTACATCACATTATTTTATATTGCCTATACAACAAGAGATATAGAAACAAAGTTGAACGCATTCGAAAATAAATGTCTAAGGATAATACTTGGTATAGCGTGGAATGAATTCAAAACAAACGAGGAAATTAGAGAAATCGCCAATCAACCACTAATATCTTCAGTAATAAAGAAAAGACGATGGTCATATGTTGGACATGTGATGAGAAGAGATAATAACCGAATAGCAAAGCAAGCCCTCATTTGGGAAACAACAGGTAAGAGAAAAAGAGGAAGACCCAGGGAGACACTGAGAAGAACATTGATGAAAAAGGCAAGAGCAGCAGGATTCAGCTCCCTCAATGAGATAGAGCTGCTTGCACAGAACAGAGACAAATGGTGAGATTTGATAAAATATCTTTAAAAGAAAACTGCTAGAACAAAAATTGAGATAGGAGAAGGTGTATCTTGGTCTACGTCATATGGGCCGGCTACGGCTCGAAAGGTCAATAGATAGACATACGAGGGCTGATCAAAAAGTATCGGAACTTTTGCAATAAAAAAAAAACTACACAACTTACAGTTTTGAAATTTAATCTCCTTCGAAATAGTCCCCTTCTGAGGCCACACATTTAATCCAACGTTGTTTCCATTGTCGGAAGCATTCCTGGAACTCATCTTCTGAGATGGTGTGAAGCTGCCTCGTCGCATTTTCTTTTATCTCCTCCACATCTTGAAATCTTCTTCCTTTCAAGTGGGATTTGAGTTTGGGAAATAGGAAAAAGTCACAGGGAGCTAGATCTGGAGAATAAGGTGGCTGTCTGACCTGGGGAATGTTGTGTTTGGCCAAAAACTGCTGTACAAGCTGCGCTGAATGGGCGGGTGCGTTGTCGTGGTGGAGCTGCCATTGACCGGACGCATGCAAATCTGGTCTTCTTCGACGAATAGCATCTCTCAAACGCCTCAGAACTTCAATGTAATACTCCTTGTTTACTGTCTGACCAGAAGGGGCATACTCGTGATGAACAATGCCCTTGTAATCGAAGAAAACGATCAAAAGGGTCTTCACATTGCTGCGACTCATCCTAGCTTTTTCGGTCTCGGGGAGTTTGCGGTCTTCCACTGCGAAGACTGAACCTTTGTTTCTGGATCATAACCATAGACCCACGATTCATACACTCTTCCCCATATACTTTGTATAACTTTTCATAAGTTTCTGTGAAAGTATCACCAAGCTTTTGGCAAAATTAATGCAAATTCTCTGCGCAATTTTTCCGTCATTGAAAATCCGACGACCACGTGGTACATGGCTAACGTCACGGCGCTGCCGTGATTAATCCACACGTGCTACAACGACACAACTTGCACAGAGTGTTACACATATATCAAGGTCAATATGTGTACAGTTTGAATACAATCTGTTCGCTGGTTCCGAACCTATTAAGAAAGTACCGATACTTTTTGATCAGCCCTCGTATACATTTACATAAAAGCACAAGCAAGCATGCACAAAAACAAAGGAGAATGTTACTGTCATATAGATTTGCATGAAATCATTTGAGAACAGGTTAGATCTAGTACAATTTTAAAAGAAAAAAATCGATGAGGCAAGTAGTGATGATAATACCATGCTTAAACTAAATGTGAGACCTACCATCAATCTCATGCCTCTCGCTTGTACTATTTCTCTTTTCTGCCTTGCTTGATTCTCGTTCCCTTTAGAGAGGGAACACATGACATAATCGTAAATGTACAAATAAATGAACTGAGATAAAAAGCATTAACAAAACAAAATATTTAAAATGAGTATAAATTTGTAAAAATTTAACATTACTACTTCTGCAGTCAAATCTTTTGATCATGCAAATTTGGTCTGCTGTCCTGTTGTCATGATGCTGATGGGAATGGCAATATGATTGCAGGAAAAGTCAGTGGAAAATACTCATGTTTGCATGCCTGCTTTGATATTGCTCCTAAGCCTGCACCACGGTCGACATACTCTATTGTCAGGCTGCATTAACAATGTAGTAACGTATAACAATGTAAATACAAAAAAATGATATGATTAAATGTTTGAATTATAAACTTCATAACTAAAAAAAAAAAAAAAAAGCTATTTCTTCTTTACTTTCAAATGCATACATTAATGAAGGCAGCACAGTTCTCTGCATAATCATACAGGTTTATTTTTCATAGGCAGATAGAAATCTCTATGACTTCTGATTGCACAACATGAAATATTGTAGACTAAGTAGTATCATGTGGATCCATAGATGACAATTTGGCATTCTTACAATGATGTGAGTCCTCTTCACTCTTTCATGTATTGTTTCAGCTGTGTCCATTTATATATAAATGTTTTTCAGCACTCAAGACCCATTGTATTTAAATTCAGCATGCATTTATTTCATACTGCTAGCATACTGGTTTAATTTCAAAGACCTGAAGGATGAGTCCATGAATGCTGTAACTAAGACAATCTGCACAACTTATAAGTATAATATGTAGGCTACAGATAAGGTATTTTAACAAGATAGGGAATAGGCAAATAATTGCAGTGCTGCTGTAAATATGGTAGCAGGGGCAAGTAGTGGGATGCAATGTGCACTCCTACAGGGTATGGTGACAGCTTTATATAAAAAATAAACACAACAAAATACAGATGTTTCGGCCAACATGCGGTCTCCTTCAGAAAATGATAAAACAAATGGACAACAAAATACAATTGTATTCTTATTTTAACACAATATAATGGCAATAATTATGCCACTAGAAAACAAGAAAAATATACAAACCTATCTCTGGATCGCCTGCGTGGTGATGGACTCCTGGCAAATGTAAAATAAAACAATCATTACAATCACTCAAAATTGTAATAAATAAGCTAGATTTCTTTTTCTTCTGTTCTTTTTTAACACAAGCTTCAGCATAAAATATTTGTTGCTACTTATTCTTTTCCTTGACCATAGACCAACAAAACAGTCAGGTCTTGTGACTTTTGCAGAGCAAAAAAACTTCACTTTGCAGTTTGAAACCATACTTTGCATGTTACACAAGTCTGACCCACACTACTCATCTAATTAGTTTTCCCCAAGGTTGTCATTGGTCTGCCTCTCTTTTATCTTCCCACTACCAGAATCTGTAGCACTACAAGATCATTTCTTGTTTTTATCAGGGCATACCTCTCCAGCACTATTATTTGTCTGTTATTACTGAATATTTCTTGTTTTATTTGCCCAAAATATTGTGAAAATTGACCTCAGGTATGTTGTATGAAATGATAAGTCTTCCTGTGTCCTTTCTTTTGCTCTTTAGCATCCAAATAGATACAAAGATACTGAAAGTACACAGATTTAATAAATTCTTATTAGCTGGTATATGTTGCAGTTATGCTGTGATTATAACTGGTAACAAATGTAACTCATAGTTATTCTAGTTTATAACTTATATTTGACATTTAAGACAAGAGTTATAGACATGAGTAATAAGGAATTATGATTAATGTGACTAGTTACTGTGATACAGAATTATTATAAGCAAACACAATGTTTACTCTTAGGTAATTTTTGTTTGATTTTGCTCAGGAGAGCAGAGAATTGCCTATTTGTTATTGGACTATCCACTCTATCAAAGGAATAAAATGGCTCATTTCCTCCACTAGTCTATGGAACATCCTTGGGAAAAGTGGAGAACCCATTTAGATCCCCAATCAGGGTTATGTGAAGTCATGGCAGCAGGTGGACAGTGTTGTGGAAGCAGCTGACAAGTAGTGCTGGTTGTGGTCTCCACTGAGATGACAGCCAAAAGATCTCAAATGCAGACACAATGATTGCAATCTCCAACTAATATAGTCACTGCTGTGTTGGAGAGGCTTGGGCTCTGCCAGATTATCTTAGCCTATTAGATATAGACAGATAGATTCTATAGCACATTGGTCACAGTCCGAGTTAACAATGACCATACCTGATGTTGCTCACCTATTTGGACAGATAAGTACATCATGTTTGGTTCTAAAATTAGGCTGATTGAAACACCCTTGCTATATACATTTTTATATATGCATGCGAAACATGGTAACCATTACACAAGAGATACAGGATATAATACAAGCTATGGAAATTAAATGTTTTGAGAATCTTAATTCACATCATGGATGAAAAGGTTTACGAAAGGATACAAGCAATTGAAGTACATGATGATTAAAATATTGTGAGAAGAAATCCAAAATGAAATGGTTTGGCCATGTAAATGGAGAATGAACTTTGTTACTTTTCTCTGTGATCTATTTGACATTTTCTTCAAACATCATTGAACTGTCTGATGATGGATGGACTTGATTGATTTATTTCCTTTGAACTCAATTTGTCGCTGGCCGCTGGATACTTCGACTTATATCGAGCACATCACGTACTTGACCCTAGCTGAAACCAATACCAGCTCTTGTTGTTGCCCTTGAGAGTTGATATTCACATTGATAATAACACTGATGCTGTTATCGAGATCGTGCTTCATCCCGAGGTTCAGGTTCAAACCTTCCGTTGTTCGGCCGCCCTATGACACAGCTACCTTGACTCAAGCACTGAAGCTAGACATGACAGCATTGGCCAACCCCCACCAGTTGTACTGGCTGGATGAGGATTGACAGGTTGATGACATACAGCAGGCTGATAGCCTACATGAAGTAAAGACGGGTCGTTCCGCCTTGTAGCCGCGGCCTTGACTCAGTATGGAACCCCGCTAGCACAGGTCTCCTTCCTGTTCAGTGTGCCACTACTTAGCACTCTGCAGCTCACGTGATGGCTCGTAAGGACCTAAGCCCTCACCTGTGGTCTCTGGCCTGCACTGGTAGAACACCTCTTCATCTCGGCCTCGCCCTTAATCCCGTTGATCGATTCTCCATTGACTTCGTATTGTGATTTCTTTAATTCAGAGCGACCCCAGCATTCGTTCATCACTAGGGATTACAATTCAGCGAGCATTCCGCAAATCTAAACCAACACCGATGAATTTTCACACATAATTTAATTTACACAAGAACCACTATCCGGTACATGTTCACAAATACAAAGTCGCTGGGAGCCTCACATTCATCTCTTTCCTTGCTCCCCTAACACAATGGCAAAAGGTGATCGCTGAGTTTACCCCGCACTAAGGGTTATCCTCGACTGACAGACAGTTTTATACTAGCACGATTTCACTTGTCTACTAACTTCTCTGTACTTGGGTTGTAGCTCTAATAGCTCTACACATGACGCTTCAGACTGATCATCAGTCTCATAGTGTAGCGATCATACCTGATCTACCTAAAGTCTCTGCACCTGGTTGTAGCTTTAACTACCTCTACTAATGTCTCTTCACGACTTATACTAGGTCTCATAATGGGGCGATCACACATGATCTCAATAAAGTCTCAGCACATGATGATAGCTCTACAAGCTCTATTAATGTCTCTCCAAGACTTATACTAAGTCTCATAATGGGGCGATCACTCATGATCTAAATAAAGTCTCAGCACATGATGATAGCTCTACAAGCTCTATTAATGTCTCTCCAAGACTTATACTAAGTCTCATAATGGGGTGATCACACATGATCTCAATAAAGTCTCAGCACATGATGATAGCTCTACAAGCTCTATTAATGTCTCTCCAAGACTTATACAAAGTCTCATAATGGGGCGATCACTCATGATCTAAATAAAGTCTCTGTACATGATTGTAGCTCTAACTACTCTACAACGATCTAACTGCGACTTACACAACACAGTCTCATAATGGAGAGATCACTCATGATCTAAATAAAGTCTCTGCACCTGTTGGAGTTCTACTAGCTCTGCTAATGTCTCTTTACTACCTATACTAAGTCTCATAATGTTGCAATCACACATGATCTACTAAAGTCCTTGCAAATAGTTGTAACATTAACTTCTATCTGCTAATTGCCGTATCGCGCTATTATGTCTATCTTACTCTAGTGTCACAACAAATCACATCTAATATCACGTCTCCTGGAATTCACATCTGACCGACTCGACGGTTACTTCCTAACTAACTTACTCACCGACTGTCCAACTAACCCCCTGGTTCAAGGTATCGGCTGTATCTGACTACAGACGCCTGCACTGAACTACTGCCCGGTTGCGAATTAATCTACCTTGCCCCTTAACCTATACTTTGTTCACCTAATTCTCTCGCCATACTTCTGCCCCTCGTGACTTGCTGTGTTCACCTAACTTCCACGAGCACTTGAACACCTGTCACTCCCCTTTGTTTACTACCTAACTCCCCCTTTTTTGCCTTCATTCAACTTATCACTGCTATACCCTATTTCAGCCACATGTCTCAATCATTTGGGTTGGCAAAGACCATTCTGCAGGGAATTGTGAACGGAAGGAGAGGTAGGCAGAGAAAACAATAGGGAGACATCAAAGAATACAAGTCTTTGCTTCAGAGTCCACAAGGAATAAATGAAGATAGAGATCAGTGGAAAAGGTTTATGAAGTATTTAGTAGTACCTGTACAACCCCCAGGACTATGGAATGAAGAAGATAAGGGATGCCAGAGCAGAATTAAAAGGATTTAGATCACACAGATGTGCTTTTAAAAAGCCTTACATTTTATTAACTTATTTGATATAGATTACAATTATTAAGCTAGCAATTAAAATTATTAATTTTGAATGTTGATATATGGAACAAATTCAAGTTCGGAAAAGTTATGTCTTCAACACACAAATAATACTTAGGAATCTGCTGTAAGAGAATATAGTGAACTGATAATTTTATACTGTTCAATGATGAGAAAGCAAATGTTTAGTTTTAGAATTTAATTTGACCAAACCAACCTTCTTCTGGGAGAAATAGACCTTGACCTGTGCCTTGGAGGAGGTGATCTATACCTAGGAGATCTGGATCTACTTCTACTTCTCTTCTTGCGATCTGTGAGTAAATATGCAGTTTTTGAAGTAGCTTATTTATTCCACAACTACTAGTTGAACTACAGCAGAAATAATTTGTAATACATACTGAATATGCTTTGAACATGATTTGTAAAATAATATATCTACCTGTCTACACAGCTTGTGGCAAGTATTTTAATGAGCAAAGTAAAGAGTCCCAAAAGTTATAGAGGTAGGAGTGGCTTGTGCTCTTAACACTATAATATTTAAGATACAACATTTAGAGATAAATGTAATGAATGTGGAGGGTCAGTTCACTTAAACCTCCAGTGTTAATCTGAAGCATATAAAGACAAGAGGGTCTGTCATGAACAGAATGGCAAGAAAAATGAGACTTAGAAAATGTAACAGACTTAGTAACAGTAATACACTTAACACTTTTTAATTCTAGAATTGTATGTTCTTGAACTGTCGACTATCAGATATGATCAAACTTCTGAATAATTTGTGTTCCTAACTATAATTATATATCAAATGAGAGAGAATAATGCACAATATTAAAATAAAATATTTGCATGACATAATACAAAATCACAAAATGACAGAGTGAATCCTTTACGTTAAACTACTGATCATATTTCGGTTGGCTTACCACGGCAACAGCCGGGGTTCGTACCCTGGCGAGGACACCTGGGTTTTACTAATTCCCTAAAAATTAGTGGGAGCCGCGATAGCTCAGTGGTTAGTGAACTGGACTACTACGGACAAGGGGTAGGGTTCGATCCCAACCGACGGCTCCGAGTTCACCCAGCCTTAAATGGGTACCGGATTTTTTCTGGGAAAGTAAAGCAGCACGGGCGTAATACCGACCACATTACCCCAACAATCATGTGCTGAAGGTCTGTAAAATATAGGGTCACTAACACCATATTTCCCTATACGCCACTTGGCGTGACGGGGGGGTACTTTACTTTTTTACTGATCATATTTATAATTAAGAAAAATACCAACACTTTAGTTTGTTTTGTCCAATGGTAACATAATTTCTCTATCATTTTAATTATACACTGGACATACTCATACTGAGTTGATGACACTAGGAACATTAGTTAAATTGTTATGTTAAAGAGCTAATATGTTCAGCAGTGAGGCATTTGTGGCTGAAATACTTACGTCTGCGGTCTCTTGAGCGAGATCTTGACCTCCGCCTGTCTTTAAAAGTATAAAGAAAAAAATAACAAAACAAATGCATTATCCATCTAGAGATACTGAGAAAGCTTATTATATTTTTTTCTTCTCGTTCGCCAGCTCATAGTGATGAAGTCCCTAGAGACTAGGAACTGAATTTTGCATGTTAATCCATTTTTCCTGACAGCCGAGTGCACAGGGGTCCCGCGCCGCACAAGCAGATAACTCCGACTTCGGAGGTACTCATATTTTTTCCATTGATGAGTAATTAACGTTTCAAGCTGGGCCTCGCTGCTGAGACCAACGGGTGGTTGCCGCAGAGAGAAATCAAATAAAAATCCCAGCCGGTGTAGCCAGGATTTGAACCCACAACCTCTCTGTCTCAAGGCCAGCATCTTGCCTCGAGACCAACCATACCCCAGCTTATTATACGATCATTTTATTAAGATAGGTGGTTTTTATTCTCTGGTCCTATACTATCCCCGGCACACTCCAATAATGAGAAAATGATGTAAAGATAGTTTTTATTGAAGGAACAAGCACCACAAATAAATTAATTAATTGCAACATTTTTGTCACTATTTACCTACTAGTCAATGATCACGACATAAACAATTTGCGATGTGCGGATGACACAGTCTTAATAGCTGAAACAGAGAATGAACTACAAGAAATGATAGACATAGTAAAAGAAAGCAACAAGAAACGTGTTATGTCTGAATAGTAACAAAACTGAAGCAATAGTCATATCGAAAGAAACAACCATCACCATCATACAGCATAAGAATAAACAGAACAAATCTGAAACAAATGCAACGTGTCAAATACTTGGGCACAATAATAACATCAGATAGAAGATGCACCACAGAAATAAAAAGCAGAATAGCTCAGGCCAAAATAGCATTTCACAAAATAAACGTCTTTCGCAACAAATCTATGTCAATAGAAATGAGAAAGAGAGTTCAGCAGTGCTACGCAGAGCCAATTCTGACCTAAGGAAGCAAATTATGGACAGTAAACAAACAAATGAAAAGACGATTAGAGGCCACAGAGATTTTATTTCTTGGAAGATTGTTTAAAGTTCCCTGGACAGCTTTTAAGACCAATGAGGAAATTCACAAAAAGGGAGCTCCTAAGAAACATCAGTAAGAAACATTTTTTGGGCACATCATGAGAGGAAGAAAGTTGGAATACTTGGCTACAACTGGCAAAATAAAAGGAAAGAGAGATTGCGGACAACAAAGAGAGAAATACTAGATAGCTTGGTGTCATGGAACAGAAAACAGTCAACAAAAGAATGCATACAATGCACGATGGATAGAAGGTTGTGGAAGGACATGATTGCCTCTACCAACAGGTTTGGCACATGATGATGATGACATATCTACTTCATTTTTCACACTAAGAAAGTAATAATTTAAATTAGATAATTTAACTTACCAATAAATTAAGCGAAAAAGAGTTTTGTCAAAAGCTTTGTTAAAAATAAACATTTGGATATTCAATTCAAAACTGAAATATTCATAATAAATAATAACAGATAACACATGAGAGGATGAAATTGAAGTTTATAGTAAACATAAAATATAGATATAGGCAGTAAAGATTATAAAACAGATATATTGGAAACAAGAAGCAGTCATTACAATAGAAAACAAATGTGCATCATGACGAATAAGACAACGAGCACGACTTCATCTATTTTCATTGTACAGCAAAAATATTTTTAAAACTATGCAGGGGGAAACAACATAATCGACCCGAAGTATGCAGATGGCATGGTATTGAGTGCAGAAAACTAACAAGATCTACAAAATCTATCAAACAAAATTGTGACAAAAGGTGAACAAAAAGGCCTGACCCTCAAAATCAAAACGATAGCCACTATGGTGATATTAATGAAAACAAACACACAAGAATGTAGAGCAAAAAAAAAACTAAATGTAAAATCCTGAAACAAGTGAATAGATTAGAATACTTGGGAACATTATCAATAATAACACCAGATGGCAGATGCACTGCAGAAATTAGTTGCATGATTTAGCAAACGCAGAATTCAATAGAATAAAAGTCATCCAACACAACAAATCGTTGTTAATTAATGTTAGAAAATGTGTCCTAAAGTGCTACACTGAACCTGCTCTAATATGTGGAAGTGAGTCATGAACGATAAGTAAAACAATGAACATTAAAGCTGTGATTGTTTATCAGAAAAATGATACAATTGTCATCATCATCATGTGCCATACTAGTTGGCGTAGGCGATCATGTCTTTCCACAATCTTCTATCTACAGTCCATCATATCAGCTCTTTTGACTGTTTTTCATGCCGTGACACCAAGCTATCCAGTATTTTCTCTCTCTGTTGCCCGCGATCTCTCTTTCCTTTTATTATGCCAGTTGTAACAAGTATTCCATCTTTCCTCTTCTCACGATGTGCCCGAAAAATGTTGATTGATTCTGTTTTTTAGGAGCTCCCTTTTTGTGTTGGTCTCTTTGAGAATGAATGGAACTGAATTCCATGGATAGCAAAAATCACAAATGAATATTTAAAACGAGCTGGAGAAAGTAGAAAATATCATCAAAATCACAGGGAAGAGACAATCTATATTAATCGTGCATGTGATGAGAAAATAAGGCACTGTTTTTAAGAAAACTATAACAGTCAGAATGATTGGAAAGAAGAGCAGAGGAAAACCAAGAAAAAAATTGAACAGCTTATCCAAATGGCATAATAAATATCACCGGCTGAAATTATCATAAGGGCATGCATGAAGGACTGAGTGATTTTGAGAGATGATCGTTATGCCAACTGACATGGCACCTCAATGAAGAGCTTTAAGTAAAAGATTTCATCTGATATAAAAAAATAAAGTAATAAAGAAGTTCCAGTATAGTGCTGAATCTGCTAAACAATTTGAAATAATTATATCTATCTATCTCTCTCTCTGCGATCAAGACTCAATTTGAGTAGTATTCCAGACTCTCTTATGAAGTCAGCTGTTTGTTTAAGTGATTCGATTGAATACCTGTTAAAACGTTGCACTGTGTTCTACGCCAGTGGCCCAGTGCATCCGATTTCAGCCAGCATTTTATTCAGGTTTGCTTTCCTTAGCCTTTGATTATCACCAATCTTCCTGCAAGGCTGCAAATTGTATTTTCTGTAGGGGGTTTCTACCCTTAGATGGCCGGCCTTCCCAGGTTTGCGAGCACCATCTGTCCAAACTTGATGATGTTATTAGTTGGTCATTAGACCATCACCATCACACATCAAAGAAGAGATTATAAGTCTCTCCTAAATAATTATATAACTTTATTTCAGTCAGAATAAATATACATTATATTCATTCATTCATTGAGTGCCATCTATGCATCAAAGGTTGGCTACCATGGAGCGCCAAATCTCTGCCTCTTACTTTGATGGTGCAGGTGCAGGTTGTCATAGGCTGACTTGTCCATCTTTTGATGTTACTCGTCCATGTTAGTCATGGTCTGCCTCTTTTACCTTGTATTTTACCTTACAAGATTACTTTTAGTTGGCTGCTGTGTCTTTTAACATACATGACTCTAACTCTAATATCTCATTTGCCTGCTTGAATTGTGTTTAATAGTTCTCTTTTCATTTTTTGTTGTTTTAAGACTTCATTGTTTGTTTTCTTTTCTAATTCTACCTATTCATCTATAAATTCACATTTCAAAGGCTCCAATTCATAAATTATATAATATATATTTATTTCAAATAATTAAATAATATAATTTGTATCAATTTTAATATTAAGTTTTTAATTATTATTAACAATAACACTATGCAAATGGCATGATTGAAGACAATAATGAATAATGTGATATAACATGATGTCATATATTCAATCATAATAAATAAAATTTAATTCTTCCATTATTATTAACTTAAATAACTAAATAAGCTCATAAATTAAAAGTTAAGGTTTTTTAGGAATCCCAAAGGAAAAAGACGAAGAGAAAGATAGATCAAAATATTCTTGGAGAAGATGAAAGCAAGATGAAAACAGAGATGATGATGATGGGAAAACAACAAATGTTCTTAAAATTAAAAGTAATAAAAGAATAAGAATGGCTTGGAAAGTGTTTGTTGAAGTTGAAGCTATGATGATTATTATGATTCTGATATCATTGATTATATATGCCTTCCTTTGCTCTATACACTGAATACTCTATGGGGAGTTGATAGGAAAAAGAAGTGGTTGATTAAATAAAATAAGTCTTACAATAAAAAAAAAAATAATGAATTCAGTAATTCACTAGTATAATTATTAATGTTGACTAAATTATGCACAAAGTTATAATTTTAGGCATTGAAATAAATGGCGCCATATACTTCTCACTTTACCGCCATTTTTTTTATTTTTCTACCCTTTTTTTTTTTAACTGAAGACCACCTAGTTTAGTGAAGAGACCTGGAGTTAGTTTATTATCAATTATAATTGAAACTGTGCACTGCCAGTACAAGTAAACAGTAGACTCAGGCTGAGCTAAAAATTGAGATGAGATGAATGATAAACTGAAATGACTGACTGAGTGAATTTTTTAAAACAGTCTTTACTTTATATTATACTTTATTTAATATATATTCCAAGGTTTTCTCTTTAGCTGAAGACTACAAATCAAAGGCAGTGAGTTGAGTGAGTGATACTGGACAATGATGATACTCTCAATCTCATCTGCTGATAATTAAAAGGTGGAGATTTTATTGAGATTGAAGTGTTACTTTTACTATAATATTTGTCTTGTTGTCTTTAAATAGGTTAACTGCCCTATGAACTTATTTACCTCGCTTAGACGGAGGCGATCTACTTCTACTTCTTGGCATGGAAAATAAATGTTATTTCAGCTGAGCGGACCCTTGTTAGTGGTTTCCTCTAGTACCAACGGTTTCTGTTCAAACTGAGATCTGCTGTCAAAGGACCGTAACTACCGAATACTCTAGACACTCATCATGATAATCATGCTTGCGATTTTTTTTTTAAATCTTTAATTAATCTACTTTAATCTAGGAATAACAATTATAATTATGGTTTCGGTGTAAGTTGTATCACAATTAGACATTAAAACAAAATAGTTTAATTTAATTCAATCTTTGAGTAATATCGCTTACTTAATATATTTATTATTTAATACTACAGACAAGCCTCCGTGGCCTAATGGATAAGGCATCGGCCTCCTAGCGAGCTTAAAGGCGTGAGTGCTAGCCGGGGATTGCGGGTTCGAGTCCCGTCGGAGGTGACTTTTTTAATTTTTAATTATAAAATTGTCCCGTCGGAGGTGACTTTTTTTTTTTTTATTATAAAATTGTATTTTAAAAATATATTTATCTAATTTTTTTTTTTAATACATTCACAATTTAACAGGAAGAGAACTACAATAAGTAGACGGAATTCAAATACCAAGGAAATTTAGTGACAAACGACAATTTACAAACAGCAGGAATATACATGTAATTAAAATTCAAAAAAGCTTGTCAAATCATTGGATAGCTATCACCACAAAATGTCCAATAAGGAAAAGATTATAGAGGCAAAAAGGGCACTCTACAATACAATCTTCACTCCAACGTTATGTTACCATTGCCAGATCTGGACCCTAGATGCAAAAACAAGAAAAATAACCTCTACAGAGATTATGTGTGTTAGGCGAATGACAGGAAATAGTCTGAGAGACAAGATCAGAAATGAGGAACTGAGGAAAAAAGCCTGGAATAACCCCCGCCTTAGAATATATAAAGAAAAAACAAATAAAATGGTTTGGCCACGTGACAAGGCAGAGTGATCGAAACACAACACGAGCCCTCAATAAACGTCGTGAGAACACCAGACCCAAGGTTCGACCACGAAAAATATGATTGACGGAATATCACAATCACTAGGTAACAGCAGAGGCGAACAGAAGAGCAAAAGACCGCAAATTATATTTCCCCTCGATGCTGAAACGCAAATGAGGAAGGAAAGAAGAAATAGAAGAAAAAGAAGAAGATCGGGAATGGTACAGCTTCTTCCTTTCCTCTTGTCTTTCAGGACCGCAGGGAGATATCGCATGTTTGCGAACTTTTGCTCCGCTGCTGGCTTCAGAATGATACATCATGATTAGTTTCTATTAGCAAAGAATGACTAAACCTTTATTTTGTTTGTGATGCATTGGGTTTATGCTTATTTCGATTATTCTCTGTTATGTCGTCCAGCCTCTGTGTGTGTGTGTGTCTGATGGGGATTATATTTGCTATTTGTCCAGTTTAAGCCTATCTATGATATTTGTCCACAACTCATTATTTAGTTGTGTTCCTTATCGGCTTTAATGCTGTCAACATACCTTGGAGTGTACGTCACACCCCAAAAACTGGCTTCTTGCTACTAGCTTTACCGCAGCACTGAAATTATTTGCATTGTTTCCAATAATTTAACTGACTAGTCTCTTCACATTTGGTTTTATTTCATATAATGATATCACAATTTTGTTCCGCTTTTGTCTACCAAAAACGTTTGTTCTTGTTGGCCGTAGTCTGACGTTTTCTTTATTTTGTACGAGGTGTCCAGCGTCTACATCAGTCAGTTCCAGCTTGTCTTGAAGTATTGCAGGCACCTTCTTCTAGGTCTTCCTCTCTCTCTCTCTCTCTCTCTCTCTCTCTCGCTCTCTCTCTCTCATTCGTTTACCTGGACTGGAACAATGCCCTCCATGATTGTCTCATCTAGCCCCTTATTTCGTTTTAAATGGCCACAAATTTTCATTTTCTTTTTAAAAAAAAATGTTCTTTATCAAACAGTTTTCTGTCATTTTAAGTTCTTGCAAAATTGACGTATCTGTTCCTTTTTCGTATTCTTTGCCAATTATATACTGAGTATTCTTCTGTAGCACTTGCATTTGTGTATTTATCATATCTTTAAAGGGTCTACGTTTAACAGTCGCATGTTGTAATGGAGGGAAATGCTGGTTCAAACCCCCCTGTTCATATCAGCTGCTTGCCATAAGTTGTGTAGTTTTTTTTGTTTAATGTACCCCTGTTATCTTCTTTTGATATCTTTGATAATATTGCCATCGTTTACTAGCATACTCTACTGCAAACTCCAACATACAACACCTGTCTACATCTTCTTAACGTCTTTTAAGGAAAGATGACTAAGAAGACAGTTCACCGGTTTAGTAATCGGGTGAACACGAATAAGAGAAACAATATATATTTGTCTGTGATCATTTATTGTTGCTGTTTTGTTGCATTGAGATAGAGGTAGTGTTTTTCACTATTAAAATGATATAGAGGTAGTGTTTTTCACTGTTGAATTGAGATAGAGGTACTGTTTTTCACTGTTGCAATGAGATAGAGGTACTGATTTTCAATATTAAATTGAGATAGAGGTACTGTTTTTCACTGTTACATTGAGCTGATGTTATCAATTTGTTGATGTCACTTTATGAGGTGGATCTATCTATCTTTCGTTCGCCTGAAGTGTTATCTATATCTGTAATGTCGTTTCCTGTATACATTTTACTATTGTGTGTGTGTGTGTGTGTGTGTGTGTGTGTGTGTGTGTGTGTGTGTGTGTGTGTGTGTGTGTGTGTGTGTGTGTGTGTGTGTGTGTGTGTGTGTGTGTGTGTGTGTGTGTGTGTGTGTGTGTGTGTGTGTGTGTGTGTGTGTGTGTGTGTGTGTGTGTGTGTGTGTGTGTGTGGTGTGTGTGTGTGTGTGTGTGTGTGTGTGTGTGTGTGTGTGTGTGTGTGTGTAATTCTTGCAGTGGCCCATATAGTTTTGTCTGTAGTGTTGTAAAAATGGGTAAATGGGTTTTCCCCAGTTGCTATATTCATTACAGTCTTGAAGTATGCGTTCAGCAGTCTGGTCCACATGTACATGTGGCTGTTGTGCAAGTCTTGAACTTTATATACACGTGACTGTGGAGTAAATTGATCCTGTTAATGATAACTTGTTCACCTCTTTTCGTATTATGAAAGGCATCTTCACTTGGGGCTTGTGGTCCTCTGATTGATTTGATTATCTCTTTCTTATGATGGTATGTAACTGGTGCATCTGGTTGTGTGCCTGGTGTGTCTTCCTTCGCCAGCTGATCTGCTTTTTCGTTTCCTGGTATTTCACAGTAAGATGGGATCCATTGCAGGACGACCTTGTAGTGCTTGCAGAGTTCAGCCAATAAGGTCTGCAGATGTGACAATTTTCTGGATTATAAGGTGGATAAAAGTGCTGCATCATCGGTGTATCGTATTTCTAGTGGGACGTGACCTCTGATCGTAAAAACGTCAAATTGTTTATTTTTATTTCCTATGTTGGAGGCTAGGCACCCAACAGCAAGAGAGCTGGGGAAGCTGTCAGTAGGCCTTAGCTGATGGCTTGTACGTGAACCAGAATCATCCAGACTCTTCGTGGTGCCTCTAGAAACCGACTAAAATGTCTGGTCTGGCCAAGCGAGAAGGGACCAAAGAGGGAAGACAATCCGGTACTCAAAAATGCGGTACTGAAGTCGGATGTGTGGGACGAAAAGGTGCAAATGTCACAGTTCTACTGCAAAACTCAACACAACGCATCTACACCATTTTAACGTTTTTTTAAGAGGTATGGCGAGGAAAACTACCAATTCCTATAGTGGTCATCGGGTGACCGTAAGACAGAAAGAAAGATTCGCTGCTATAACAACTAGCAGTTGTGTTGATAAACTATAGTTTGTTTATTTTGTCTTTGACGAGAAATCGTTATTGCTCTTTATGCAAAGTGAACATGCTAAAATAACACTTAGGGGGTGAGGCAACAAGACCTGACTCGCCGAGAATTAACAACTCGCCCAGAACAGTCATGTCGCGAGGTACATCGCCCAGAACAGTCATGTCGCGAGGTACATCGCCCAGAACAGTCATGTCGCGAGGTACATCGCCCAGAACAGTCATGTCGCGAGGTGCATCGTCCAGAACAGTCATGTCGCGAGGTACATCGCCCAGAACAGTCATGTCGCGAGGTGCATCGCCCAGAACAGTCATGTCGCGAGGTACATCGCCCAGAACAGTCATGTCGCGAGGTACATCGCCCAGAACAGCCATGTCGCGAGGTGCATCGTCCAGAACAGTCATGTCGCGAGGTACATCGCCCAGAACAGTCATGTCGCGAGGTGCATCGCCCAGAACAGTCATGTCGCGAGGTACATCGCCCAGAACAGTCATGTCGCGAGGTGCATCGCCCAGAACAGTCATGTCGCGAGGTACATCGCCCAGAACAGTCATGTCGCGAGGTACATCGCCCAGACAGTCATGTCGCGAGGTGCATCGCCCAGAACAGTCATGTCGCGAGGTGCATCGCCCAGAACAGTCATGTCGCGAGGTACATCGCCCAGAACAGTCATGTCGCGAGGTACATCGCCCAGAACAGTCATGTCGCGAGGTACATCGCCCAGAACAGTCATGTCGCGAGGTGCATCGCCCAGAACAGTCATGTCGCGAGGTACATCGTCCAGAACAGTCATGTCGCGAGGTACATCGTCCAGAACAGTCATGTCGCGAGGTACATCGCCAGAACAGTCATGTCGCGAGGTACATCGCCCAGAACAGTCATGTCGCGAGGTACAATGCGGGGGGCATCCTGTGCGAAGTCTGATGCTTGATAAAACTAACACAGAGACTCGGAATTTCTGCCCTTTGCCGTGCCGTCTTCGGCTCGAAAGGAGAAAACAGACAGGCTGACAGATAGAAACACTGCTAAATTGGCAAGTCCTACATTTTTATAGTATCATCATAAAGTACCGGACCTGCTGGCGTAGTTGATCATGTCTCTCCACAACTTTCGATCTCGACAGTTATTTATCATTTCTGTTGTTGACCTTCTGCCAAGACATTCTCTTAAGCTGTCTGGTATTTTTTCTCTTTGCTTCCCTCTATCTCTTCATCGCTCAATTTTTCCAGTTGTTACAATATATTCAAGTTGTTGTCTTCTCATTACATGGCCAAAAAATGATGATTGTTTCTTCCTAATATTGGAAATTAGCTATCTTTCACATTATATTTCACGATAACGCGTACCATGGCAGTCACCTCTCCAATGGCAGTCACCTCTCCAATGGCAGTCACCTCTCCAATGGCTTTATAATGCCATTGACTTTGGGAAATTTTTGGTAAAAGAGAAGTGCTCATCGTCTTTCGTTGGTGGCATAAATTAATAGCACAGAGGATGGGTACATTTCAAAGCAGTCTCGCCATTAAATCTTCACACGAATCAGTTCAGGGGAAGAGTTTAGGTTTACAACACTCGGGAAAAAAAAATTACAAATAAATAAATTAAAAAAAAACAAAGAAATAGTTCGCCCGAAACCGGATCTAAACCGTACTCCTCGGCACAGCGCCTTTTTCTCTGTCGTTTGGTTCGTTTTAGCTCGTGGCAAGGCGCTGTGCAAAAGAGTACGGGTTCAAATCTTCCACGGACCATCTAATGTGTTTTTCTGTTGATTATTTGTGATTCCCCCCATTATACATTTACTAACAGCAAGCCTCCGTGGCCTAATGGATAAGGCATCGGCCTCCTAACGTGATATGGGTTAGCCGGGGATTGCGGGTTCGAGTCCCGTCGGAGGTGTTTTTTTTTTTCATGATCATTCATGCTGTTCATCTCTTCTTTCATTTTTCTTTCCCTTATTCATTATTAGTAATGCACATTCATTTATTTAAAAATTCTAACAGGCATTAATTCTATCTATTCCTCTATTGACCTTTCGAGCCGTAGCCGGCCATAGGGCATGGACCCAGATACTCTTTTTCTTATCTAAATTTTTATTCTAACAGTTTTCAATCCTTGAAAGATATTTTATCAAATCTCGCCATTTGTCTCTGTTCTGTGCAAGCAATTCTATCTCACTGAGGGAGCCGATTCCTGCTGCTTGCCTCTCCGATCAATGTTCTTCTCAGTGTCTCTCTGGGTCGGCCTCTTTTACTCTTACGTGTTGTTTCCCACATGAGGGCTTGCTTCGCTATTCGGTTATTATCTCTCCTCTTGGGGCCCTGGTAGCCTAGTTGGGAAAACAAACCACACGACTTCACTACCGACGTTCGGACAACCCGTGTTCGATTCCCGCTGGGAGCAGTGTGAGTTGTACTCGTGGTTAGAAAAAAAATACCCCACGGTCGACCCAGCCGTTGGCAGAACTGGGTACCAGGGTATTACCCTGGGTAGGTGAGGAATGTTGCCTCCCAACTGAGTTTAGATGCTTGAGGCGACACTATATAGAAATCTCCGAACATTTCTGGATAGGCGGCCGAGCACATATGGGTGTAAACTCGCGTGCTAAGACGTCGGTTCAAGCCTCGTACTTTACCTTTACCTTTATCTCTCCCCATCACATGTCCAACAAATGACCATCGTCTTTTCTTGATTACTGAAGATATTAGTTGCTGATTGGCGATTTCTCTAATTTCTTCGTTTGTTTTCAATTCTATACACTTCTTTAAGTTAGAACATACAGTTTTGGTTTGATAAATTATTTCTATAGCCAATCATATCAATATTTTTTTTCCAGCCAAGTGATTTCTTTCTTTCTTTCTTTCTTTCTTTCTTTCTTTCTTTCTTTCTTTCTTTCTTTCTTTCTTTCTTTCTTTCTTTCTTTCTTTCTTTCTTTCTTTCTTTCTTTCTTTCTTTCTTTCTTTCTTTCTTTCTTTCTTTCTTTCTTTCTTTTCTTTCTTTCTTTCACCGACAACTAACTCTCTGCATCATCCGCAATTAGATAAGTGGGCGTAGTTACGGTGTATTGTGGTGATATCAAGCTGTGATATTTGGGCCTTTAGGTCCAGCACATCCGACGTTCGCAAGGGATATTTTAGTACCAGGTTGCCTCCCACATTCTATTTCAACTAATTTGGCCAGATTCCGACGCGCGTTTATATAGGCACTGCGTGCAGGTGGAGTAGAATCTTGTTTAGCTGTTATTGACGCTGATCCTGACTCAAGTTGTCAATGTCAGCTATGAGTCGCAGATAACATGCATCCCTTATGCTAGAGAGCCATCGTGACCTTCGCCTTATTGTTAAACTAAAGTGGCCAGTTTTCAGCGAGTATTTGAGCTATAGCATGCAAATGAAAGAGCCAATAATAACAATATTATTATTGTCATTATCTCGTACTAGACTTAGTTAAGACCATAAGCTAAATGAAACTTTGAGTACTCTTCTCCCGTCTTGCTAATAGCTCTGAAACATCATCATAACCATTGGGTGCCGTCTCCGCATCGAGGGTTGGCTACCATGAGAGTCATTCCGCTCCTTCTCTTGCTTTGATGGTGCTGGTTGTCATAAGCTGACTTGTCCATCTTTTAATGTTACTCGTCCATGTTAGTCTTGATCTGACTCTGCCTCTTTTAACTTGTATTTTCCCTTCCAATATTACCTTTAGTAGGCTGTTGTGTCTTTTAAATGGCCCAAACATTTCATTTGTCTTGTTCTAATAGTGTTTGGAAGTTATCTTTTCTCGTTTTAGTTTGTTTTAAAACTTCATCGTTTGTTTTATTTTCTTTCCATCCAATTCTACCTATTCTTCTATAAATCCACATTTCTCTCTCTCTCTCTCTCTCTCTCTCTCTCTCTCTCTCTCTCTCTCTCCCCTCTCTCTCTTTCTCTGCGATCAGGACTCAATAAGAGTAAGGGTTCCAGATTCTCACATGAAGTCAGCTGTCAGGCTAAGTGTGTTGATCGCCCCCACAGACAGAACATCACAAGTAGAGTTCGCCAGATCCACTCTGATTGAACACCCGTTAAAACGTTGCACTGTGTTCTGCGACAGTGGCCCAGTGCATCCGATTTCAGCCAGCATTTTATTCGGGTTTGCTTTCCCTAGCCTTTGATTGTCCCCAATCTTCCTGCAAGGCAGCAGATTGTCTTTTCTGTAGGGGGATTCTGCCCTTAGATGGTCGACCCTCCCAGGTTTACGAGCACCATCTGCCCGAGTCACTAGAGGTGACTAACACAGACATGCACACACAAAGATGTGACTAACACAGACATGTACACACAAAGATGTGAGATGTGACTAACACAGACATGCACACACAAAGATGTGAGATGTGACTAACACAGACATGCACACACAAAGATGTGAGATGGGACTAACACAGACATGCACACACAAAGATGTGAGATGTGACTAACACAGACATGCACACACAAAGATGTGAGATGTGACTAACACAGACATGCACATACAAAGATGTGAGATGTGACTAACACAGACATGCACACACAAAGATGTGAGATGTGACTAACACAGACACGCACACACAAAGATGTGAGATGTGACTAACACAGACATGCACACACAAAGATGTGAGATGTGACTAACACAGACATGCACACACAAAGATGTGAGATGTGACTAACACAGACATGCACACACAAAGATGTGACTAACACAGACATGCACACACAAAGATGTGAGATGTGACTAACACAGACATGCACACACAAAGATGTGACTAACACAGACATGCACACACAAAGATGTGAGATGTGACTAACACAGACATGCACACACAAAGATGTGAGATGTGACTAACACAGACATGCACACACAAAGATGTGAGATGTGACTAACATAAATCCACATTTCAAAGGATTCAATTTTCTATTCTGTTCTGAAACATAACATTGGCATAATTCTGCTTTGACAAATTGCTATTCACCACAAGATATGTTATAACTTATTTTGTTGCTGTTGCAATATTCGTGGTTACATTATGATTAGTTTTCACCAGATATCATATTTGTCACAATTTTTAAATAATTCTTCTCAACAACATAATTCAACTATAATATCAGTGCACAGAAATTCACTATTCTAGAATATTCATATCTTTTTGCAGAGTCACAAATTTGAACCACTCCAAAAAAAAAATATTAATATTGAGAATGAATGGAATGTAGTTTCCTCAGGGCACCTTCATTCATTAGTGTATCAACATTGTTAGGATTAAAACTAAAGAGCCATTTTGAGATTAGAACAAGAAAATGTGCAGAAGGGGTCAAGGACCCAATATTGACAATATAGTAGCACGGCTTTTCGTTTGGCCTATCATTGTCATTGGATTAATCATGTGTTTTTCAATAATAGATTTTCATGCCGTCAGTACAATATTGTTTAATAAAACAACAGCGTCTTCTAACACGCAACCTAGAAGACAACAGTCCGTTCAGAAATTGTTGCCAAAACTATCTCAAAATCAATTTTCTCTTAAACTATTTTGTGGATTGCTGTGAAATTTTGATTGCAGTTTTATATTCCCGGATCATAAATAAAATATTATTTTGTAAAAATATTATTAAAGTAATATTCTGTATTGTTTGCTTATTTAGCTTATGTAAACAATACTAGAGGTTTTAAGGATGAACAATTAAAAGTTTTACAGTCAATCCCTTAACTCGTTCAATAATTGACACACTTTCAAATCGTAAGTGAAAAAAAAAACAATCACGTAATATCAATGGCAACAGGGATAACCTGGTGAAGATAGCGTTGACCTTACCAGAATATAAAGTAAAGCCAATCACTGTGACAAAAACATCGTAATGTGTGAATGTGATGTGAGTTTTTGTACACGATATATTTTATATAAGAAATTCTCATATTTGGAAAAGCCTTTGGACTCAATATTTACAAATTCTGAGGGTCCTGGAAAATTTAAGATTGCAAGTCAACATTTACTTTACGACATTATACATTATACTTTATACCAAATAGTTTCTGAGAAAATTGATGTTGAGTTTGGACATAAATGTATGAACAAACTATAGCTTGAGGCAGAGTGGTATGTATCTGGATAGAAACACCAAGTAAAACAGATGTAAAATAAATTACCAAGTAAAACAGATGTAAAATAAATTACCAAGTAAAACAAATGCAAAACGCCAAAATTGATACTGGTATGATTATATTTCAAGTGCGCACTCTAAAAAATATTAAACACACATCCATAGCAAGCTCCGTGGCCTAATGGATAAGGCATCGGCCTCCTAACGAATTTAAATGGCATAGAAAGCCGGGATTGCGGGTTCGAGTCCCGTCGGAGGTATCTTTTTTATTTTATTTTGTAATGTGTAACCCATTTTAAAAAATAATTTTATTTATAAATATTTTGCCACCCACCCCCGTATATATGTAATTCAAAATATAAAAACAAATATTAAACCATAAAATAACATATTACTGTCGAAATTAAACTAAAATTTTAGTAAATGGAAAATTATATTTAGTTTTCAATATGATTCTTGATCCTTCCGGCGCCGTTGACGTCACATAGGACTTGTAGTGTTTTTCGTCATCCATCTTTGTTTTGGGCGACATGTTATATCTTATCTAATGAGTCTATGCCTGGCAACTTTACTTCTCTTATAAATGTTTTGTAGTGTCTCTTTAGGTCTTCCTCTTTCTGTATCCTAATGTTTCCCATAGAAGAGCCTGTTTTGGTTTTGTATACTTCCACAACAACAGAAACGAAAATTACTGGAGTCTGTAGAAATGTGGTTTTGCAGAAGAATGTTGAGAATACCATGGACAGCTATCTATCTATCTTTCGTTCGCCCGAAGTATTGTCTATATATGCAATGTCGTTTCCTGTATAAATGTTACTGTCTTTTGTAATTATTGCAGTGGCCCATATAGTTTTGTCTGTAGTGTTGTATCTATGGGCCAATGGATTTTCCTCAGTTTACTATATTCAGAGCAGTCTTGAAGTATGTGTTCAGCAGTCTGGGGCGCCTGTCCACATGTACAAGTAGTTGAGGTGCCGATCTTGAATTTTGTATACATGTGACTATGGAGTCGATTGTGTCCTGTTCTGAGGCGTATAATGATAACTTGTTCATATCTATTCATATTATGAAAGGCATCCTGATTTGGGACTTGTGGTCCTCTGATTGATTTGATTATCTGTTTCTTATGATGGTATGTAACCGGTGTATCTAGTTGTGTGCCTGTTGAACATTCCTTTGCCAACTGATCTGCTTTCTCATTTCCTGGTATTCCACAGTGAGATGGGATCCACTGCAGGGCAACCCTGTGGTGCTTGCAGAGTTCAGTCAATAAGGTCTGCAGATGTGGTAATTTTCTGGATTGTAGTGCCTGGAGTACTGATCTTGCATCTGTCAAAAACACTATAGGCTGCGGGCTAAGATTACTGTTCAGCAGTTTTTCTATTGCCAACTTTATTGCTTGTATTTCTGCATCATAATTGTGACAATATTTCCCTGTTGCTATTTTATTCATATCCCTAGTGTTATTTGGGTACTCTATATATGCACATGCTTCCCCATTCTTTACTGCATTCTGTGCTGATCCATCTGTGTACACACGAATCCATAGGTCTTGTGGGTATTCTTCGTCCAGGAAACTGAGAGTTATTGTTTTTCGCTGTAGACTATTCTGTTCCTCTTTGTCAACTATTCCTTTCACTTCTGTCCGTATTTGAACTGATAATCCCGATTCCTATATCCAGGAAGTCTGTTCTGGTATGGGCAGTAGCGGGTTAACAACTCTTGACATGTCTGGTGTTTGTCTACTAATACGCTTGGCTTGGGGAATAAAACCGCTTCTCTTAAGTCGACCCAATGCAAGATTTTGGAATCGGTCCTTCATTGGATGTCTCGGCATAGAAGCAAATTTTTCTGCCTGTATCAGTACCTTTGTGTCCCTCCGTTCTCTCAGTGCTGGTATCCTCCACAATTTCTCCATCTCCAATATTGGTGTTGATTTCATTGCTCCTGTGATGACCCTAAGTGCCTGGTTTTGTACTTTATCCAGTTCTTGCAATGTGGTGTTTGATGCTGAGCACCATGCAGATGATCCATATTCTAAATGTGGGCGTATACTCTGTTGGTAAACTTTACTGAGTATTTTCCCACTCGCACCCCACTTGGTTCCACACAGCTTTCTTAGAATAGCCAACTTTCTCCTTGCTTTTTGGGTTGCCTTATTTATCTGCTGTTTCCAAGATAGTTTGTTATCAAATGTAACTCCGAGATATGTAGCTTGTATGTCTTCTTTCACAGGCTCATTGTTTATGTAGATGGTTCCTGCTTTTTGTTTTGGGGAGAGAGTGAAAAGTGTAGTACTGCATTTGTCTGTATTGATGCTGATACACCATCTATTTGTCCATGAATTCAGTGCATTCATAGCTCTTTGTAACAATTTGGAGGCCACTGTTGCATACTCCTCTGTGCACCACAGTACCAAGTCATCTGCATACATTGCCACTTTGATACCATGTGGTAGTTCAGTAACTAGGTCATTGATGTAGATCAGAAAAAGTGTTGGAGATAGTACCCCTCCCTGTGGAACTCCCTGGCGCAGTAAGACGTTCTTACTCTTAAGACCATCCAGTTGCACTCTGGCTCTCCTGTTATGCAGGTATGCTTTGACCCATTTGTACATCCTGCCATTTACTCCATAATTTCACAGTTTCTTCAAAAGCCCTTTCTTCCATACCTTATCAAATACTTTCTTTAGGTCTATCCATGCAGCTAGTACCAGTTTCTTTTCCTGAAACGCATCCTCAATTTCCTGGGAAAGATAGGTTGCTTGATCTTCGGTAGAGTAACACTGTCTAAAGCCTGCTTGTTGTGGGACAAGGAGATTTTCACTTTCCAGGTACCACTGTAGTCTGAGATTGATTATACGTTCCCTTGTTCTGCACAAACAACTTGTAAGGCTGATTGGTCTATAGCTGGATGTCGTTTAACCATCTTTTCCTGGCTTTAGTAATGGTATCATAATTGCTTCTCTCCATGCCTGGGGCACTCTACCTGTGATCCAGCAAATGTTGTAGATCTGCAGTAGTTTTGCATTAGCTGCAGTTCCCAAGTTCTTAATCATTTCATTGGACACTCCATCACTACCTGGTGACTTTTTCATTTTTAATTTGGATATTGCCAGCTCTAACTCTCTTTGTGTAATGGGTATTTCCATGACTTCATGTGTGGTCTCTTCTTGTCTTGCATTTTGTTGTTTTAAACGGGTCTCTTGTCGTTTCTCTAGGCTAATTTCAATATTGTTGTCATTTGCAAAGGAGTCTGCAAAGTGATTTGCTGCATGCTTACTTGTTAGGATGTTTCCATCCTTATTCAGTGTAATTTTGGTGTTCCTTTCTGTACCCTCATCATTCAGCTGTTTTACAAGATTCCACCCTTTTCTTGTGTCTCGTTCGAGATTCAAGGACTCTGTTTTCTCTTTCCAGCTTCTCCGTCTGGCTTGTAGTTTAGCCCATTGAAATTTGGCTTTAGCATGTTGATAGTTATTGTGGTGTTCCTGGCAGGGGTTATTTTCTGCTTGCTTTCGAGATATTTCCATGTCATTGTGCAGTTGCTCTAGTTCACTACTCCAGTATGGTTTGTAGTGTTTCCGTGCCTCTCTAGGTATTGTTTCACTGGCAGCTTGTATTATTAGTCTACTGAATTCATCAACTATTTTGTTGATGTCTCTGTCTGTATTTAGATCTTTAGTCAGTACACTGGTGTAATGTTGATACATTTTCCAGTCTGCCTTTTTGTAATTCCAACCATGGACAGCTAAGAAGAGTAATGAAAACGTTCTGAATGAGGTCAAAGCAAAAAGAGAGCTAATTTCCAATATTAGGAAGAAACAATCATCATTTTTTGGCCATGTAATGAGAAGACAACAACTGGAATAACAACTGGCCAAATTGAGGGACGAAGAGATAGAGGGAAGAAAATAGAAAAAAAACCAGACAGCTTAAGAGAATGGCTTGGCAGAAGGTCAACAACAGAAATGATAAATAACTGTCGAGATCGAAAGTCGTGGAGAGTCGTGATCACCTACACCAGCAGGTCCGGTACTTGATGATGACGATACATCCACATTATTTATATTTGAAAAGTTTCTGTTACATTTTTAGTTGAAAAGTCTTCGATCAGATCCTCAAAACTAATCTTATGTAACACATATGTTTCTATACTTAATAGAGATAAGGCATTCAGCCTGCCTTGTTGCTTTTGGGGAGTGGTAAAGAAAACGGTATACGTTTGCCAATAGTGCAGCCTCATTTCTATATAACAAGTGTCTGAACATGTTGAATGGTGCTGCACATTTGTTTTGTTCGGCGTTCGGCTGGAATGGTGCTGCACATATTTTTTGTTCAACGTTCGGCTGGTTACGGCCGGTGACATGTGACCCGTCGACCCATGACCCGTTACCCGGTGATCCGCGCTGGTTCGGCTTTGGGCAGGATCGTGGTCAGGGCGTCTCGTGATGTAAACACTCGTGATTATCCAATTGTTATGAATTTTAAACGCTGTAGCGGTGGGCTTGTTAGGGGGCAAATTCTTCTTCTACCTTTTTGCTCCCAGTGGAGCATAGGTCTTAAACAAACACTTTCCAAGTCGTTCTGTTTTTTTTGCCATTCTTTTAAGATCATTCCATGTCTTCCCCATCATCTTCATCTCTGCTTCGATCTGTCTTCTCCAAGAATTCCTTGGTCTTCCTCTTTGTCTTTTCCCCTGAGAATTCCAAAAAGTGCCTGTTGTGTAATACTCTCAGTTGGCTTCCGTAGTGTGTGTACTATCCATCGCCATCGTCTTTGCTGTATCTCTTTATCCACTGGTATTTGACTGGTACATTTCCATAATTCTATGTTAGTGACTTTGTCCTGCAATTTCCATCCTTTTATTCTGCGTAAGCATCCATTAATAAAAGTCTGTACCTTCGTGATTGTCAATTTTTTTTATTCTCCATGTTTCACCGCCATATAATAGGACCGACTTAACATTTGAGTTGAAAATTTTTATTTTAGTATTTAATCTAATTTCTTTGGATTTCCATAGGTTTCCCAGTGCAATGAAAGCTCCTCTTGCTTTTGATATCCTCTTTTTGGTATCATTTTCTGTTCCTCCCTCTTTATCTATATTACTGCCCAGATATATGTAAGATTCTACGTCTCGTAGAGGTATTTCTCCTAGTTTTATTTGATTATTGCCAACTGCATTAATTCTCATAATGTTGGTCTTATCTCTATTAATCTTTAGTCATAGCGGTTGTGATCTCTCATCTAATATACTCATTTTATCCTGCATCTGTTGATGGCTGTGTGATAGGAGAGCTATGTCATCAGCAAAGTCTAAATCCTCAAGTTGTTTGGTCAGTGACCACTGGATCCCATTTCTGTTGTTTTGAGTTATTTTCATAATCCAATCTATGGCCAGAAGAAAGAGAAATGGGGATAGAAGGCATCCTTGCCTTACTCCTGTTCTTATTTCAAATGCTTCTGTAAGCTGTCCTTCATGCACCACACTACATTTTGTTCCTTCATACATTGTTTTTATCAGGTTAATAAACTTTATGGGGATTCCGTAATGACTCAGCAACTTCCAAAGCATTCTTCTGTCTAAACTATCAAATGCCTTTTCGTAATCTATGAATCCAATATAAAGTGGGGATTTTAGTTCTAGACTTTGTTCAACTATTATACGTAGAGTAGTTATTTGATCAGCACATGATCTGTTCTTCCTAAAACCTGCTTCTTCATCTCTCAAATGTTTCTCTATGACCTCTTTTAGTCTCTCCAGAATGATTCTGCTTAATTTTTTTCCTGGCACTGATAGTAGCATAATTCCCCATAGCATAATTTGTGCACTCCTGTAAACTTCCTTTCTTTGGTAGTTTGATCATATTACCTTATTTCCAGTCTTTAGGTATTTCTTCCCTCTCCCAAATTTTATCGAATAGATTATGTAACATCTTGGTAGAGGTGTTAATATCTGCTTTGGTGGCTTCCGAAGGAATTTCATCTGGTCCTGTGGCTTTACCATTTTTTAATAGTTTGATGGCTTTCATTATTTCTTCTTTGCTTGGTTTTCCACAGTTAACGTGTAACTCTTCTTCTGCTGGTAGTATATCTGGAGGATTATTTGAGCCGGGTCTGTTCAAAAGTTCTTCAAAGTGCTCTTTCCATCTCTCCATTTGTTCCCTTATATTACTAAGCAGATTCCCTTTCTTGTCTTTGATAAAGGCGTTGATCTGTTTGTATTTTCCACCTAATTTCTTTGTGCTGTTGTACAGTTCTTTCATATTCCCTTTATTTGCTGCTTCTTCTGCCTCTTTAGCTAGTTCATCTATATATTTCATCTTATCGTTTTTAATGCATCTTCTTACTTCTTTGTTCACCTCTGTGTAAGCTTCCTGTGTCTTGGCTTTATTACTTCTTGTTATGCTTTTATTTATGTCTGCTTTCTTGTTCTTTCTTTCTTTAATTTTATCCAGGGTCTCTGCTGTCATCCATGCCTTATTCTGGCGTTCTCTTTTCGCCAGTGTTTCTTCGCATGTCTCTTTCCATATATTTTTTACCTGTTTCCAAGGGTCTTCTATATTTATTGTATTTTCTAGTTGTTGGAGGACTTGGTATTTGTTTGATATTGTGACTGCGAATTTATCTTTAATTCATTGTACTTTAAGAAACCCTACATTGAAATACTTTTTACCCTTATTCGTTGTAGTATACCTTTTTAGTTTTTTCCAAAGGGGGAAACTAGGAAAAATTAAAACGCGTTTTCAAGAAAAGGTAAACATGCCGACGCCTGCTATCTTTCCTCACTTCATTCTTTTTAGGTTTTTAGTGTTAGTCCTTCACTGTAACACGTGTTTGAATAAATAATTAGATAAAATACCCCCTTTAACCTGTACCACAGAGACATTATACCCCCAGCATACCCTCATCAGCATCATCAAGTACCGGTTGGTGTAGAGTGATCATCCACAACTTTCGATCTCTAACGAAATAATAAAAGTAATAGTTTCTGCATGTTACTCTTCAAGAAAACATGCAGCCCGCCCTTATAAGAATGTTCTATGAACTGGCCGGAGCTTACATTGTAGGCCTCTATTAGCTGAACACATGACAGGTAACGGGTATATGATTGGGTTAACTGACCACCGGGGTGACGGCGACGTGCTGTAAGGCGAATGTTTACTTTTCAATTATATTAGCGTGTCGCGGTTCTAAAACTTGGGGAAAGCCGTATTGCAGGGGTGAATATGTTGTGTGTCATGTGTTTATATTTTGAAGAAAGGAGTACCTGATTCAGTGGTTATCTCGTGTGTAAGTGTAGTTGAGTATTATCCCTTAAGGTTTCTGTTTGCTGATATCGGGTGACCATAAGACCGGGTGTTGACATTTAAATAGCGTGTTCGTTGTGATGATTCTAAAAATGGAGAAAATGGGGTGTTTTCCTTTTTGATTATTCATCTCACCATCATCACCATGACCACCCACATGTACTCTCTCTCTCTCTCTCTCTCTCTCTCTCTCTCTCTCTCTTCACATTGAAGTTAAATCAAGTCAAATAAAACAAATACTTTCTATATTTAATTTCACAGCTTTTATTTTTTTTATTAATATAGGAGATAACAGATATTTGAAAATATATTACTGTCCGGTTGATGAATTTATTAATTATAACTGTCTGAGCTTCCTCCCTCCTGTTTTGGTGGTACTGTCTGTTTGTGTTAAATGTCTATTAAAAAAATTTATGTTACTGTCCGGTTGATGAATTTGGACATCCATGGCCGCCGCCCCCCCCCCCCCCCCCCCGAAACCGAAATATCCACAGAGTGAGCAAACGATAAATGGTGCGGTCGTTAATGTGTTGTCTCGACGAAAAACGTATGAGAATTAAGTTTCGCGCCACGACACTCCAAAATTATATAATAAACACAATATAGACCACACGTGTTGCTAAACAAATCTTGCAATACCCGTGAGTTGTAAACGAATGGAACGTGTGAATTCCGCTCGATACAATTTAAAATATCCATGTGTCTGGGAACCGTAGGAATCGAAATACTCACATTCTCTGAGACCGTTGTAAAAGAGGGCCAACCAATGCGCACCAGGTTTTTGGGTAGGGTCGGTGTTTATGACAAAGGCTGCAGTCGCGGTTGGGTCGATGCTGGGCAGTAAGTGGTTTCGTGGAAGAACACTAATAAGGGAAGAACGTCGAACGAAAATATCCGACATCAAAAGGTTGTAAATCTCCCCCGTGTTCATTTTCTTTCTCTCAAACGGCGAAGTCTATTAGAACCTGCCGTGTCTTGGACACCTCGAGTACTGAGTCCAACTCGGCGTAGACGATAACTTGTAGGGGAGTAGTTGTGGGAGCGGCGAACTTGAGCTCTATCGACAAGGGCCCGCTTGTGGCTAGCTCAAAGTGGGACTCGTCTAGTAGGCTGAAGGAGATGTCAAAACCGAATAGACAAAATCTGTCCTTGAAATGTCGATAATCAATGTTATTCCAAGCGTCTTTACCAATCAGACCCATGGCCAGATTTGTACCAAAGAAGGCTCTCGCGTATTGATTTCGTTCAAAGTCCATAGTTGGAGGCTTTCCGGAAATACATATCCCGTCGACCATCAGGTTCATATAAGTCAAACCAAAGTGTTGAAAATTGAACGGGTTAGCGGTATAAACACCATTAAAGGCACTGGCGGTAATCAGACCTATCACTATACGGGTTGGTGTTTGAGACAAAAATACATTGTCTTGACTGTGGGAGAACATCCCGCTAGCGATGGAAAATGTTTTGATTGTAACCCTCTTGATCAAGTACCGAGCATTCCCGCTTAAAAGAGCCTTTTCGTGGGCCAGAGCAATCACGAGGTTTAGCTTAGCTTTACTGACCACGAGCGCGGCGTAGGTGATAACACTCTTGAAACCCACAGACCTATCATGAGCAATGATGTTGAACAAATCCTTAGAGGGCGTGAGTTTGATCGTATCATCGACTCTGTTTAACATGTAACGATCCTGCATAAAGACTTAAGAGCGCAAACGACCCATCATTTCAACCTCTTTACTACCCGAAGTCAAATTGCGTCGTGTTCCATCATTTCTTTCATATTATCGTGGTGGCCCGCTTTGTCTTTGTAGAACAGGCTTGTAGACAAATATCCTGTTTTTGCATCCTCTCCGTAGTTTAGCGTAGCCTCAAACACTGCTATAAAAGGATAGGTATTCTTCGATGGTGTAGTTTAGAGATACGTCGACTTGCGGAAATAGACTTTGAAGATAATTGTTGACTGGTCATACCTCAACATCCGATGGTACACTATCCCCGTTGGGGAGGGTGATCATGACCCGCAGATGCAAAAACGTGTTGAAAAGATCTAGATACTGCTCGCCGTAGAAATGAAAAACTCGATGGGTGTGCCATGCGATAAGGCCGCGATCGAACGGATTTCAATAAATTGGCCAGAGTCCAGAGATGTCTGTGTGGGTGGAACGCTAAATATATCCAAACTAGAGGGAAGACATTCACACGACTTGGGATGAATGAGAGACATTATTCATTGAAAATATCCCTTGCCATCGACACCATCGTCTTCGTCTTCTTGTTGTGCGCCGAATGAAGGGGGGACTGGCTAGCTGTTGGTTTTATCCTCTTCGTAACGGGTTCTCCGGGTGTAGGTAACTTCATAACTCGCTTTCTGCTTTGTCGTCGTCGTAAACCACTTCCTGATTGGTTGTTACCACTCAGGTGGTCTACGGCCCCGTGTATCAACCGCTGACCGGCCTCCTTAGCTCGTTCTTTGAAAGCTTCACCGACATTTCTCCCGGCTAATGCGTCCTGTGCGACCTGCAGACCGGTCCCCAATCCTTCTCTGAGCAAGGCTTTACCCCCTGTTTTTAACCAGGGTAAATAGCCCTCCTGATTCCACCAAAGAAACTACTGATTCCTCGACCGCTCTGATTTCGACCTCCTATAAACACGGGCATTCCATCACCCGCCTGACAGCAGTAAAAGTCTTCGTATAACTCAACATCGCGATGAAGGGGCGTGTGTCTCACCATTATACCAGATCGATATTTTTCTTCACTCGAAATTGTACTGTTAGCACCGACGTCCCGCTGGTGAATGGTTTGGTTTTCCATGTTTTTTGGCTAAAAGGATTTCCACGGTGTCGAAGGAAAATCTGATAAGGGGGACGTAGTGAGGCTTATCGTAGATCTGAAACACCATGGTGTGATTTCTGTTGAGAACAGGCACGCTCCTGAGGAGAGGTACCATCACATTCCCGAAAGGTCTGGGTGAAACGAGATCACAGTAGACGTAGACATTTTTCGCAACACTTTCCAAGTCCATTGTGCCCACGCGTCCCGGGGTTATTATCCTTAAAAATCCCCATAGATGCATTGCAGGGTAGGGTGACATAAACACTCATCTTACTTCTTTCACCGTCTCCTCTCCAACTTTGGATTCGGTAGCATGTAACATAAACAGCGGCTCAGTAGGGCTATCCACAGTTTTCCGCCGTTGCGTCTATATTATCTGTGGTCAGATTGAATAGCTGGACCGCGACAATGGCATATATAACTACCACTGACAAATAAAGACAAGCTCTAAGCGGGGGGATAGTTTACCAAACACCGACCACAGCATGGTTCGCTCTCTCCTCACTCCCGAGTTTACGGCTCGCAAAACAGACTCTCCAAAAGTTTCCCCTTCTTCTTCTCTTCTTCTCTTCTTCTTCTTCTTCTTCTTCTTCTTCTTCTTCTTCTTCTTCTTCTTCTTCTTCTTCTTCTTCTTCTTCTTCTTTTTTCTCTCATCTCTAGTTTGTGTATCTGACAATGTCCTTGGTCGGTATCCAACTGTTGAATAAGGAATCGTACCTAAACCACTTGACTAAACTCTCTTTTCGGCCAAATGATGTGCGACGCTCGGTTATGATACTCTCGATTCTATACTCGTGCTTGTCTCCAACTTTTTGAATTTCTGATATGTAAAATGACCCCTCTATCTCATTGCCCTTATCGTCTTTCAATACATATGTAACGGGGTTTGTTTCATTTACTCGACTGATGGAAAACAGTTCCTCCGTCCAAGCCGGGGCGTAACTCTTTTTAAAATTGGCTCTGCTAGGGACAAGTCTAACTCGATCACCGACCTTATACAGGGGTCTTTCAAATTTAAAGCTGCGTTTGTTACCATACAACGTGTTCCATACCTGTTCTTGATTGTCTGCGTTGACGTCGACATGTGCCATTTTTATACTTCTGTGATACGAATGGTTATAACTTCGAAGTAGGGCGGGTAGGACTCTGAAATAAGACAGTTGATTGGATTTCGTGAAATATCGCAACATCCGTTGTTTCAGAGTCCTATTAAAGCGTTCCACCACGGCGGCCTTAATATCTTCGTTCTGTGTTGTGAAAAAGTGAACGTTGTTGTCGGCGAAGAATTTCTGAAATGTTCTGTTCAGAAACTCCGACCCTTTATCCGTTTGAGATCTCACGGGTTTCCCATTAAGAAATATCTTACTGACTGCTTCCACTAAGGATTTCCCCGTTTTGGTTCGTATCGGTACAGACCACGTGAATTTATTGAAAACGTCCACGCAAGAAACCAAATAGGAATACCCGTCGTTGTGTTTTTTCAAATGTCTTAAATCAATTAGGTCTGCCTGATATTGCTGTTGGCGTCCGCTCGTTATAATGGGACGCCTTTCAAATCTGCGACGAATTGGTTTATGCAAGGTATAGGCATGATGAAGACTGAACCATCGATTTGATCTCTTCAAGTCCAGTTTGGTGTTACGTTGCAGGGCCGTTGCACCACTATACGCACCTGGACGACTAGGGTCAAAGTAATAACGTCTCAATATTTTCTCCACCGTTCCCATTTTGGTGTTGGGATTCCGCTCTTTCTGTTTTTTAGGTTTATACGTGGTTACCTGCGAATGTTTTCATTACCTCTCTTTGGGGTTTCCGCTGCTGGTGTCTTGGTCTGCTCTGGTGTACCTCAAGTGATGGTGGTGGCGACGGCGCTTTTTCTGTTGATGTGTTGTGTTGAATGAGATCGACCGAGCCCAATGAGCGTCGTTTATACTGCTCCAATCGAGTTAAATACTGATGCAGAGCACGTTGGTACACTCTGGCCTTATCAAAGGGTGCTAAATCATCTCGGACTAGGATACGTTGCATTTCATCATCTAAATCTCTCAAGTTGTCATTGATCGCCTCGGGTGGGGTATACGTGGTAGCAGTCTGTTTCAAACCCTCGAGCAATCGAGGATACATCAAAATCATTTTTTTGGCCATTGTTACGCACCTAGTACTCCGCCGAGAAAACTTAATATAGGTCGGATCAAAGCACCTATGAACCCACCGGTTTGTAGAATCTTTTTCCACCGCTTAAGAGTCGGTTTCTTTTTAGTGAGAAGTCTCAACTTGTTCTTGTGTCGACGTAGCTTGCACTTCTGTCGATGAGTGATTCTAACATTACCTTTTAATATGTTATGACAACACTCGCACAAAATGTTAATGAGTTTGGGAGAGGATGTTTTCAATATGGCTCTTAAACCGCTCGACGTGGCGGCGCGCATACATTTCAACAATTCACCGTACCGTCTAAGTGATTCATCGCACATATTTGTTACTTTGGCACGTAGACGATTTGTCTCTCCTCTGGGAATATTTTTGTTCTCAACCTAAGATTATCAGGTGTATCCTGACGAAGGTCAATCAACAAGTAACAGTGAGGAGACGCTGTCGCGTCCTTAAAACTATATTGGAGGTACCCCACCTGTTGTGGTTACATTTGTTTAGCCAGATTGATAATTTGACTTCCGTCTCTCAGGTTCTTGAAAAGGACTAAATATTGTATTGAGGCTTATGGTTCGATGTTCCATATTTTTCCGAACAGGTTTTGAACAATGTTATTTGTTATTGTTATTGGCTATGGAAGGCCTCGGTCTCACAGCAAACGAATTAAAATCCATAATTGCTCAACCGCCCGTGCCAGTGGAATCATCCGAATTACCAACTCATCTCCCAAACAAAGAAGGTAACTGTAGTCCCCATCGCAGCAGTCTCAGCACACGCCAAAAGACATAAGGCGAAACCGCGCAGAAAGTGAACACAGCCAACTGTTCCGTCATACGATATCATCATTCATCGCAAACAAGCGGGATATCGAAGCAGGATCAAAACGGATGAGACACACAGCTCACGTGTGCACAGAGCACTTAACTCAGTAGCTCCTGCAACAAGCCGGACTTGGAATATGAGGAAACTGCAAGAAGGAACACTTTTCAGACATAGCCCTCAATGGTTCCCGCCGCCTATCCACCATACACCATGGGAGTTTACGTCCTCCCGAAAACGATGATCGTCGTAGCACCTGATGATGTTAGGCCATCATTGATGACTCCAATTCCAAACATATAGACACACAAGGGTGGTAAGTTATCATTTCAATCCACAGAAGCCACATGACCTGTAGTTAGTTAAAACACAATTGATGATGTTCTCCGCTCCATTCTTGTAGAACAATGAACATTGAACAATGTACATCACACTAATATCTCTGGGATGACTACCTTTGGTGAATAAGGGAATTACTTTAAGACCGCTGTTGACATATACAACCAGGACTGCGGGTGTGAGGCGTGACCTCATAGTGAACTACGCATGAATGGACAACTTTTAGGAACAAAACTCGTTCACAAGTCAGCAACTCGAAGAACTCTGTTCACGCTCAGTAGTTAATTTCCGTCTTTTTATCGTCGGAATAAAACTATGATCATAAACAAAGAAAATACTCAATACCCACAAGTGGTTATCAAAATTGAAGGAATAGACTTGGAGACAGTTCAGAGCTACAACTACCTTGGATATACAGTAACCAGTAATGGAAAATGTACAACTGAAATAAAGAAAAGAATAGGAATGGCAAAAAAGTAATTTTAATGTCATAAAGAACATACTAACATCAAAATAAATAATACCATGGCTACAACTAAGAATAGCAAATGCTATGTCTTCTCAACATTCCTATATGGTGCAGAAACATGGATATTAGACAAGATAACAGAACAGAGAATTGAAGCCTTTGAAATGTGGATATATAGAAAAATAGATAGAATTGGATGAAAGGAAAAGAAAACAAACGATGAAAGTCTTAAAACAACTAAAAATGAAAATAGAACTACTAAACACCATTCAAACAAGACAGAAGCGATTTTTTGGGCCATGTTAAAAGACATAACAGCTTACTAAAAGTAATCCTGGAGGGGAAAATGCAAGGTAAAAGAGGCAGACCAAGACTAACATGGACGAGTAACATCAAAAGATGGACAAATCAGCCTATGACAACCTGCACCATCAAAGCAAGAGACAGAGCAGAATGGCGCTCCATGGTAGCCAACCTTCGTTGTGGAGATGGCACTCGATGATGATGATATTGACAGAAGACTGAAGTATTAATCAAAACACCTTCTATTATTTCCTATGTTTTTCTATCCATTCAACGGGGGTTTCCCTTCTTTTATTCATGTATTTGATCGCCGTTTAATATTACTCTATATTCTTGCACATTTCCGTTCCAATACATTCTTTCTTCTGCCTTATTGCTGTTCATTTTCATTCTAGTCCCGGTTATTACACCAATCTCATTTTTTATCATCCTGCATCAGTGCTCTGATCAATATGCCTGGCAACTCAGAAATAATAAATTTACTAAATTAAATATAGCGGAAGCGGCTATCTTGTTGAGAGCAACAAAAATTATACTGAAGCGTGTAAATTCTTGGAACAAATATTGCACTTTTTTCCAGGAATTCTCTGTCAATAATTCTAATACCCATCATCATCATCATCATTAAGTACCATGTCTACAGGTGTAGATGAACATTTATATCAAGGCATGGCCATTCATCGCATCCTCTTCCCGATCCGCTCGTCGTGACATTATCATGACACTGCTTCAACTGCAACATATAGTTTGGATGAGGGTGCACAACTCGTCTTCAATTAAATTAAATTCATGCACACGAAAAAAATGATGATACCTATGTTCAAACACTTCAATTAGATTCTCTTCTTGTTGTTCTTTTTGTTCGTGTTGTTCTTTTTGTTCTTGTTGTTCTTGTTCTTCTTGTTCTTTTCTCCTCCTACTCCTCCTACTTAGACACTTTATTCTTTTTCTTCTTCTTAATCTTCATCATCTTCTTCAATTTCATCATCATCATTATTATCATCATCATCACCCTTTATCATAATCATCATCTGCTTCTTCCACTTCTTCTCCTCCACTTGTTCTTCTCATCCACCTCCTCCTCCCACCATCCTTCTTCTTATTCTACTCCTTGTTTTCTTCTTCCCCTCCACCTATTCCATCTCTTCTTCTTTTTTCTCCCCTTCTGTTCTTCTTCTCATCCTCTTCTTCTTCTTCGTCGTCTTCTTCTTCTTTTCGTGTTTCTTCTCCTCCTTTTTTCTTTTCTTGTTTTCCTACTCCTTTTCATCCTCTTCTTCTTTTTTCTCCTCTTATTCTTCTCCTATTCCTTTTCAACCACATTTTCCTTTTTTCTTCTTCTTCTTATCTTACTACTTCTTCTCTTCTTCTTCAAACCCTCTTCTTCTTTTTTTCCTATTCCTACTCCACCTCCTCTTCTTCTTCTTCTTCTCCTACTTTTTCTCGTACCCCTCTTCTTCTACTCTTTCCATCCTCTTCTTATTTGCTCTTACCCCTCCTCCTCCTCTTGTATGTCTTGCATCACCTTGATATTGGTGAAATCTAATACCTTGTTCAATTATCTAAACATTAATATGCAATATGTTATATGTTAGATAGATATGAATATGTAGATTGATTCTTAAAACCATGAAACATTTTGTCTCCGAAATTTTTTTTTTTTTTTTTTTTTTTTTTTTTTTTTTTTTTTTTTTTAAGATATTTTGTTGAAATAATTTCAATTTGTGACACATCATACACAAAACGTTACATACTTTAGCTAAGTAAATATTTATGAATTATATTTTAATAGTTAATTAGGGTGTCCGGTTGGCGTAATCGATAGGCGGTTGCTTACCACGGCAACAGCTGGGGTTCGTACCCTGGCGAGGACACCTGGGTTTTACTAATTCCCTAAAAATTAGTACATGTACCTCTGAAGTCGGAGTAAATCTGCCTGCATGGCGAGGGCATCCTGTAATGGGATAAAACAGACTTTACACGCAAATTCAGTCCCACAAAATGAGTGGGTGGGACTTCGTCAGAGGTCAAAGCTGACGAAAGCGAACGAACGAACGAATAGTTAATTATATGTAGTTGTTCGTAATTAAAAGAGTAAATGATTGCCAAAATCTGAGAGTTTCCTGGGGCAATGTTCAATTTCTAACCACACAAATTTTGTAGACTTTAATAAGAGGTAGCATCTTCTAATTATTTTGAACGTATAATGAAGGAATCGAGTGTATTTTATCTTCTTAAAGACACACATGAGCAAATCAACTTAAGTATCTGTAACAACAGCTGTGATAAGAAACAGGCACGAGATCATCACCAGCACAAGCTCAACTAGTTATAGGTGCTGCGTACTTGTAGGCGACACGAACATCTGTTGGGTCCCTATGCTTGGTTCCCTCTATGACCGTGTCACATCTTGTGCAGGGGTACTGACGCGAGTCTCACATTTTAAGTATATTCCTTTTAGTACACCTTCACACTGTCTCTATGACCGTGTCACATCATGTGCGACGCGAGTCTCCACATTTTAAGTATATTCTTTTAGCCCACCATCACACTGTCTCTATGACCGTGTCACATCATGTGCAGGAGCTCTGACGCAAGTCATCACATGTTAAGTATATTCCTTTTAGTACACATTCACACTGTCTCCCACGTGCAGGAGCTCTGACGCAAGTCTTCACATGTTAAGTATATTCCTTTTAGTACACATTCACACTGTCTCCACGTGCAGGAGCTCTGACGCAAGTCATCACATGTAAAGTATATTCCTTTTAGTCCACCATCACACTGTCTCCATGTGCAGCAGCACTGACGCAAGTCTCCACATATTAAGTATATAGTAATCCCTCAGTTATCGTGGTTAATAGGGACCAGAATATCGTGGTTAATAGGGATAAGTGACAAATTAAAAAACCTGTTGTCACCGCAGGTAGCAGGCTCCTCTGCCACCACACGTCTCGTTTCACCTGGATTATGGATGAAAAGTGGTGGTGGTGTAAAGCATCTCCTGACTTCATAGTTTTTATTTTATTGACTCAAATACTTTTAAACCTTTTGTGATAAAAATAGCACAATCCCCTATTTAAGTAACACTTAAGATACAAACACCGAAGTAACACGTAAGACACAAATACTGAAGTAACACGTAATATACTAACACTGAAGTAACGCGTAAGACACAAACACTGAAGTAAAACGTAAGATACAAACACTTAAGTAAAACGTAAGATACAAACACTTAAGTAATACGTAAGATACAAACACTTAAGTAAAACGTAAGATACAAACACTGAAGTAACACGTAAGATACAAACACTTAAGTAAAACGTACGATACAAACACTGAAGTAACACGTAAGATACAAACACTGAAGTAAAATGTAAGATACAAACGCTGAAGTAACACGTAAGACACAAACACTTAAGTAAAACGTAAGATACAAACGCAGAAGCAACACGTAAAATACAAACACTTAAGCACACCTGCCAAGATGCAGTCAAAAATTAGTAATCAGCCAAGCTTTTATATCATTTATATTTATTTCCTTCACATACTGATTACCTGTCTTATCAAAGACATTTATTTTTTGTCAGATAAACTTAACCACAATCACACACGGTTAATTCATCAATTAATAATTGCTTTACGATGTCTATTGTAAAGTGTACTTTGTTCCTATATTCGACATTTTTTTTAGTGTTGCTGGATATCTACATCTTTTTTTCCCCAATCATTTTAGCATTCGATGCTTTCTCTCTACCTTTTTCTGCTCAATACAGTCATTCTTCGTGAAACCTGTTTTTGCAGGCGCTCGTTCCAGTATATGTTCCAAGTGCTTGTTTTATTTATAGCATTTTGACTGATTATTTGCAGTTTTTTTCCCCATTGATTTTTGAGCTATTATTATTCGATTACACCACCCAAGGGGTAACATTTATTTCATCATTTATTTGTTGATTAAAAATGTATATATTTTATTACATTATGTGAAAAAATATTTATTTATGATTATTTTATCGTATTATTTGATTAATAATGAAAGAATAGCTATTAATCCTCATTATTGTTTATTGTTAATATTTCATATACTGTATCAATGATTCTGACCGGAGGCAAAGGCGCGCCTCACAGCACCAGAGCTGGAAGTTGTCAGCGACCCACAGCTGATGGCTTGCGCCAGGATAGGTGAACTAGAACCATCCAGACCCTGCTCCACCTCTCCGTGATGCCTCTAGTAACAGACTTACTAATCTCAAACTAAACTCACTACACACTTAACATTCTTAAGAGAATGGCTTCTCAGAAGGTCAACAACAGAAATGATAAATAGCTGCCGAGATCGAGAGTTGTGGAGCTACGCTAGCAGGCATGGAACTTGATGATGATAGTGTGACTAGGGAGATTGTAAAAAAAAAAAAGAAAAGTAAAGTACCCCCGTCACGCCAAGTGGCGTATAGGGAATATGGTGTTAGTGACCATATATTTTACAGACCTTCAGAACTTGATATTTGGGGTAATGTGGCCGGTATCACGCCCATGCCGCTTTACTTTCCCAGGAAAAAAATCCGGTACCCATTTAAGGCTTGGTGAACCAGGAAGCCGTCGGTTGGGATCGAACCCTACCCCTTGTCTTTTGTAGTCCAGTTCTAGGTAGATTGTGTTAATGATATATTTCGACTCTTTTTACTGAGTAGATCAGTATCATTCTGTAAATGTAAAGCACTCGAGGTCTGTTTAATGTACTGAATTAATGCGCACAGAAAGTGTATCCCTCAGTTACCTGTTTAATGTACTGAATTAATGCGCACAGAAAGTGTATCCCTCAGTTACCTGTTTAATGTACTGAATTAATGCGCACAGAAAGTGTATCCCTCAGTTACCTGTTTAATGTACTGAATTAATGCGCGCAGAAAGTGTATCCCTCAGTTACCTGTTTAATGTACTGAATTAATGCGCGCAGAAAGTGTATCCCTCAGTTACCTGTTTAATGTACTAAATTAATGCGCGCAGAAAGTGTATCCCTCAGTTACCTGTTTAATGATGAAATACAATTCTTGTCAGCAATCTGAACAAGGAGAACGTGAGGCCGAATCAATAACTTGTCGTGCCCCAAACAAGAGTTCGAATCCCGGAAGGGTCAAAGAATTGTTTGTGTCCGAGGGTAAAATACATGAAACAACTGATAACCTGCAAGAACATTTCAACAGGCTAAACAACACTTGTAAACAATAGAGCATGAAGATCAACATATACAAAATTGAAGTAATGGCAATAGCGAGAAAGAAAGAAACACTAAACATCATAATAGATAATACAACTCTGAAGCAAGTAGACAATTTTAAATATCTGGGTAGCATGATCTCACAAAGGCATTCGACACAGTAAACAGAGATGGTCTCTACAAGGTGTTAGAAGGCATAGGCTGCCCTCCTAAATTACTTAGGCTGATAATTTCCTTCCATGAAGACATGAATGGCAAAGTCCATTTTGATGGGAGTCCATCAGAGAATTTCAAAGTCAACAAAGGTGTGAAACAGGGATGTGTCCTCGCCCCCACCCTTTTTGGTATATTTTTTGCTGCCCTCCTAAATTACACCTTCGAAAGCAGCTCAGGAGATATTTACATTCGCACTAGACCGGATGGCTCACTGTTCAACCTAGCACGACTAAGAGCAAAAACCAAAACAAATGTTGCCCTACTTAAAGAATTTTTATTTGCTGACGATGCAGCCCTAGTCGCTCATAGTGAGGCCACCCTACAGTCGCTGATCAACAACCTGGATAAAGCATGCGACCTTTTTTCACTGTCAATTAATGTTCAGAAGACAGTAATACTAAATCAAGGTGACTTCAAACCTCTATCTATTACTCTAAAAGACTGCCCACTAGAATCAGTACAGAAATTTACATATCTTGGATCCACAGTTACGCAAACCATCTCTCTTGATGAAGAAATAAACTGTCGAATTGGTATGGCAGCTACGACCTTCGGCAAACTCACAAAAAGGGCATGGAACAACACGAAACTAACTCGAAAGACTAAACTCCTAATATATCAAACTTGTGTGCTTAGCACACTACTATATGGATCCGAAACCTGGACAACATACTCAAACCAGGAAAAAAGACTAAATGTCTTCCACATGCGATGTCTCCGCAAAATAATGCACATCAAATGGCAAGACAAAATAACCAACTTAACTGTCCTGCAACGTGCTAATACCCTAACAATCATGTCGATGCTCAGAAGTCGAAGGCTAAGATGGCTGGGGCATGTCCAACGGATGGAAGAAAAACGCATTCCTAGGCAAATACTATATGGTGAGCTAAAACACGGAAAACGACAAATCGGCAGACCTAAACTACGATATAGAGATATCTGCAAATCATCTCTGAAAGACTTCTCCATCTGTGAAAACGACTGGCAACATCTGGCAAGTGATCGCACATCATGGAGAGCACGTATAAGGAACGGTATAACAACATTTGAGACTGTGCTAAGACATGACTTAGAAGAGAAGAGACTCATAAAAAAGGATGGTAAACCCTGTGGACCAGCGAGCCTGACCTGTTCATTATGTGACCGCGTGTGTTTGTCAAACATTGATAGAATTAGCCACGAGAGAAGCTGTTCGGCAAAAACAATACCTAAAAAAAATACGCAATAGCCTCCACCAGACCGTCTGACAAGACGAAAAGGGCCATATATATATATATATATATATATATATATATATATATATATATATATATATATATATATATATATATATATATATATATATATATATATATATATATATATATATATATATATATATACATATATATATATGTTAACACAAGACAATAACCAAGAGACAGAGATAAAGTGCAATAAAGCACGCTAAGTTATAGGCCAAGTATCAACACTATTGAAAAACAAAGCAATAACTACGGAAGCAAAAAGGGCAATATACAAGTCAATTTTTCTACCAACGCTGTGCTATCAGTGCCAGAATTAGACGCTGGACTCTAGAACAATAAGAAAGATAACGACCACCGAAATTAAATGTGTCAGAAGAATGACAGGAAACAGCTTAAGGGACAGAGTAAGAAACACCGACCTGAGGAAGAAACTCGAAATTGAACCAGGCATCGAATATATAAAGAAACAACAGATCAATTGGTTCGGCCACATAACAAGACAATAAGAACTAACACTGACACAAAGAGCCATCAAAAACGCCACGAAAACGCCAGATTAAGAGGAAGACCGAGAAAGAGATGGATAAAGGGAATACTAGAGTCACTAGGAGGGATAACACCAGAAGAGGCCAACAGAAGAGCAAAGAATCGCAGATTGTATCTCAATTCTTTGTAATTTACTGTGTTTCTACGAACCTGGGGTCCCCACAATAAGGGGAGAAAAGAACAGAACCAACTATACATATTACACATATCGATAGAGGCGACTAAGGAGGTTGGAATCGGTGCTTGTGCAGTCGAGTTGGATGTACACCGAGCGACCTTGTGAAAAGAAATTTACAGATACATTTTGAGAAATTCTGTGACAAGCGGCGGGGCGGGTATGGATAATTACCGACTGCAATGAAACTAGTTCCATGGATATATAAAATAATTTTCTTTGTTACTTTAACCAAGATACTCTATGGTGTTTGGAAATATATAATTTGTTTCGTTTCTATGGGTGATTATGGAACAATTCCAATTTTGCTATCACTGTTTGGATCTTGTCTTAAATTGAAAAAAAAAAAAACAGTGACAAATAAAAAAAAAACTTCCTTTCCTGATGGAAGATTTCAGTTAAGTATATTTTAATTTGTGGAGATATTTGACAGCTATGCTAATTTGACTAACCAGAAAACATCTGTCAAACGAAATTGCTTCTCTATGTGGAATAATCTGTGTCATTTCTCAATTCCCATAAAAGAAATCTTTACTTCGTGACAGCCAACATACTTCACAGTGCAGCAAAAACTGGCGTTAATCACTGCCCATAAGAGTTGTTCACAGTCTTGAAATCAGAAATTTGCATTTTTTTTAAAATTGACATTTTTTTCTGATTCATTTAAGGTCTGCATTAGTTTTTCATTTGAACTAGAGCTAACCTTTCTATGCATTGTTGACACTGAATCATTGACAATATAATTTCTTGAAACCGTGCTATATTTCAATAGTAAGGCTTTCCATATATTACTCATGTATCCCCCTTAATTTCAATGGTTTTCAGCTAATGCGTGTCATGAGATGTCACACACGCGTAATTTCAAAATGTAAAAAAACAAATATGCATAAAATATCTTCTGTTATCAATCAATTATTTGAATAACATATTTAAAAAAATATGTTTGTCTATTTTAATGGATAAAAACCAAGTTTCATCAAAGAGACGAAAACTTTCCTTCTACTTTTCTATACATCCATCCATCCATCCATCCATCCATCCATCCATCCATCCATCCATCCATCCATCCATCCATCCATCCATCCATCCATCCACCCACCCACCCACCCACCCACCCATCCATCCATATATCCATCCATCTATCCATCCATACATACATCCACCTACCCATACCCACCCATCCATCCATCCATCCACCTACCCATACCCACCCACCCACCCACCCATCCATCCACCCATCCATCTATCCATCCATCCATACATCCACCTACCCATACCCACCCACCCATCCATCCATCCATCTATCCATCCATCCATACATCCACCTACCCATACCCACCCACCCGCCCATCCATCCATCCAAGCACCTACCCATACCCACCCATCCATCCATCCATCCATCCCTGGAATCATGCCTTCCATTATTGTTCTTTCCAGCCCGCCGTGTCTTTTAACGTGGCCATATTATTATAATTTCCCCTGTAGAATAGTGTTTATAAGTCAGCTCGTATTAATGATTAGATCTTTTAATATGTCTTCATTGCTAATTTTCATTATCCATTATTAAAGATTTTTTTGTAGTATTATGTTTCGAATGAATCAAGTATGTGAATACTGTCGCTGTGGACAGTAGTGTATCGTTTATTTTGACTTTCGTAGGATACACTTTCAAATTTTAGTACAAAAAAAAAAAAAAAAAGTAAAGTGCCCCCGTCACGCCAAGTGGCGTGTAGGGAATATGATGTTAGTGACCATAAATTTGACAGACCTTCAGCACATCTTTTTTGGGGTAATGTGGTCGATATTATGCCCGTGTCGCTTTACTTTCCCAGAAAAAAAATCCGGTACACATTTAAGGCTGGGTGAACCCGGAAGCCGTCGGTTGGGATCGAACCCTACCTCTTGTCCTTTGTAGTTCAGTTCACTAACCACTGAGCTAAAGCGGCTCCACTTAAAAATGTAACAACATGATTATCTCCCACATAAAGATATTAGCTAGGCACAGGGACAAATTACTATAGAACACTCGTTATAAATTTATGACAAATATAAAAAAGCAACTACTATAAGCTAATCAATCGTGCATTTTTATGTCAATCTCTAAAGCTATGTTTACATTCTCCGGAATGATTCGTTTGAAGTATGTGATCAGTGCCATCATTAATCACACTGGGTATTTTCTTAAAATTACAAGTTAAAGAAAGTATATATGCCTTTTGTGTACTGCATCTGAAAGAAATTATCAGACCTCAAAGTGTTTGGCATTTTTTCTTCTTCTCCAAGATTAGGTTTAATTAATTCCCTGGTCGCCGTTTATTATTGTTGTCAGAACTGAGACCTTGCTTCTTACAATGTCATCAGCATTTATAATTCATTTGAGTGAAATAAGTCAGCCCAAACATATTAATACGAAACTAACACATCACATACGAAGGGAGAAAATGATTATTAAAAAGGCTTTAAATTATACATAAATCTGGCTATACGATCCTTCATGACACTTGTGCAGCGCTGGGAGAGGAAAATGGAAATGAGTTTTGCGAGATTAGTCCCAGTTTCAATTCAAACCGTTTTGGCGTAGTGTTTAATTTGCATTCAGACCTTGAACTTGCTACCTTGTCAAAGTATTAGTTTGATAAAGTTGAAGAAAAAGGAAACAACCAACGACATGGACTGACCTCAAGTACTAATACACAACGAACCTTTCTATGAGAGATTCTGCCCGTTTAGTTAATGATTGTTAGGTCCTTTTTGCGTCGTCTTTCTGTTTTTTGTAATAACATTTTATTTCACCTAATCAGAAGTCGACCACTCAGTCAGCAAACACTTTCATGACTCTGCAATTTGATTGTGGTAATGAAAGTGAAGCTTGAGAACCTTTGTGTCAGTGTGATGACATTGAGCCCAGTCCTTGTAAACGTGGTAACTTGATTTTCATGAATGCTGGAACAAGTACGCTTACAGCTGCAAGATTAGATCTCTGCTCATTCAGCTCCAAATGAAACGAGTTCTGCAGCGCATAACAGTGCAGTGCAAAATAACCATTTTTAAGCGGACATTTTGTCTTCGACTGGCTTCTCAGAAGCGAATGAATGAAAAACGTGAATGCGGCATGAAGGGGACAAGAGCTTGCAATTTGTTTCTCCTTTGGGAGTGCGCTGTACACATCAATTAATTTTTTCTCGTCCTTTCTTCCTATTTCTCTGTCTCACTGTTTTTATTTGTTTTTCTCCCCCTATCACAATTTTTAAATACATTCTGTTTTGTTTCTGCCTTTCTTTCTTTGTCTCTTATCTCTTATACTTCTCTTTTTGTTTTCCGTACTATATTTTTCTCTCTGTCTGTTTCTATTTCTTACTTGTACTCTTTCTGCCTCCTTTCTCTTGATTTCAATCAATTTCAACCTACATTTCTCTGAGTTTGTCGTCAATAAAATGCAATAATCCATTCACAAGTTCAAGGTCAGATATCGCGCTCTTGATGTCAAGGACAAAACGTTTCCCTTCTTTCCAGTCACATTATTTCTCCCAATAACCATCCCTACATATAATAAACACTTCACTTTCTCGTGTGGAATAGAAGGCGCGCCTCACAGCAGCTGAGCTGGAAGTTGTCAGCGACCCGATGGCTTGCGCCAGGATCGGTGAACCAGAACCATCCAGACCTTGCTCCACATCAGCGTGGTGTCTCCAGTAACAGACTAACCTGTCTAGTCTGGCCAAGCGAGTAAAGATCGAAGAAGGAAGACAACTCGGTACTTAAAAATGTCGTGCTGAAGTCGGATGTGTTGGGCCGAAAGGCGCAAATATCACAGTTATACTGCAAACCACAACATAACAGAGGCACGCCCACTTAACGTTCTCATAAGGGCGGATGACGAAGAGGTGTACTCCTTTAGTCATCGGGCGAACGCAGCAAGCAACTTCTTCGTGTTATAGTTCTACACATTGTTTCCCTTCTCTCCCGTCCCTCTTATTTCTCCACCACGCCATTCCTACATTTTTTATTATTTTTTTTTTACCTTCGCCAGCTTTGACCTCTGACGAAGTCCCTAGAGACAAGCTAGGAACTGAATTTTGCGTGTTAATCCATTTATCTGTGGCAACCGTGTGCACAGTGGTCTATCGCCGCACAGGCAGATAACTCCGTTTTCGGCGGTACTCATATTTTTTTTCGTCAATGAGTAATTGACGTTTCAAGCCGAAACCTCGCTGCTGAGACCAGGGGTGGTTGCCCGCAGAGATAAATCATAGATACAAATCCCAACTGGTGCAGCCAGGATTTGAACCGACAACCTCTCTGTCTCGAGGCCGGCGTCTTGCCTCGAGACCAACCAGCCCCCTATTCCTACATTTAACAAACACTTCACTTCTTTGTTCTACACACTTTTACCCTCGATTAAATTACTTCCATTTCACGACGATCATCACTTCTGTCCATTGTTTGAAAAATAGAGCCGCGATAGCTCAGTGGTTAGAGAACTGGACTACAAAGGACAAGAGGTAGGGTTCGATCCCAACCGACTGCTTCCTGGTTCACCCAGCCTTTAATGGGTACCGGATTTTTTTCTGGGAAAGTAAAGCGACACGGGTGTAATACCGATCACATTACCCCACAAATCATGTGCCGAAGGTCTATACAAATTATGGTCACTAACACCATATTCCCTATACGCCACTTGACGCGACGGGGGCATTTTACTATATATATATATTCCTTTTGGAGGTCACCCACAACTACTGAAGGAGTGAATAGTTCTCTCTTTGCATATAAACCTCTCAATGTTTATTATTCTTCACCTCCCAAGCCCTGTTGCAGCAGCAAACATTTTCACTATCTCCAAGCTATTATCTTGTGCATTTTGTCCACTAGTGGCGGTTACGTCATGGGATCCACATGTCAAGTAAGCTCAGTGATAGCACGCTGGCTTGACAACAAAGTGGGCATGGGTTTGATCACAGGTTAACACCCCTCTTCCCTCCCGCCAGTCGACCCAGCAGAAATAAAAGAATGAAACCAGGCTCAAGGAGTTGGTAAAGGCAAACAACAGCGAGTAATTGACCCCTTCATTTCTACAAACTGCAACCTAATACGATGAAGTTTACTGCTTCTTCTTTCTTTCATTATTTACCTTTCAGCGTCTAAGAGAGAAATAATTTGCGGTCTTTTTATCTTCTATTGGCCTCTGCTGTTGTTATGTTTCCTAGTGTTTTTATTATTCCATCAATCCACCATTTGCTCTTCTACTGGCATCTGCTGTTGTTATGTTTCCTAGTGTTTTTATTATTCCATCGATCCATCATTTGCTCTTCTATTGCCTACAGCTGTTCTTATATTTCTTAGTGTTTGTAATATTCCATCAATCCATCTTTTGCTCTTCTATTGGCCTCTGCTGCTGTTATATCTCTTAGTGTTTGTAATATTCCATCAATCCATCTTTTGCTATTCTATTGGCCTCTGCTGCTGTTATGTTTCCCAGTGTTTCTAATATTCTATCAATCCATATTTTGGTGCTTCACCCTTGGGTGTGCTGTTCTCCTAACATTTATTAAAAGATGAACTGCTCAGTCAGGCTAAACTATTTCCAGTACTCTCTTTACTTTACCTGTTTTTCATTATTTAGTTGTCGACGATATTTCTGTAATTTTCCTGATTTTGACCGTAGTATCAATGCTTATAGATACATTTAACAATACAGTTCTGTCATTTGAATAAATGCACCGCGGCTTAAAAAAAATAATAACATGTTTTAGTAAATAAAACTTGAAGTTAAACTGGCATACATCTAAACTAACTATTGCTAAATCGTATCGTCGCCAGCGCCAGCCAGCCTCTCACACTTCAAGATTATATATTGCACATAAATTCATCTCTAAATTTGACCAGCGTTCTGGCAAGTGGATATTTTTTTACAAAGTCAATATCCTTATACACAGAACATCAAATATGAATATTCAGGTGACCAGGGCGCAGTAAGAATCTTCAGTCTACAGAGCGCGGATCAGAACAGCCAAACTCCATTTAAATCAGTATGTTTGCCCACCTTTTCTGGCTGCAAAATGGGACCTCATCCGATCTTGTCTGTGGCCGGAATCGAAGGGAGAACTTCCAGAATTGAGAATGTAAACGAAGTCTGCCACTATTGGGTGATGATAGAAAATCTAAAACTTGACATGTCAACATTAGTGCCCCTTCCTAACCAAGTTTTTAGGGATATTAAATTTTGAGAGAGTTGCACTCTACGCATGAAAGAAGTAATATATTTATATATATATCGAACTGGAGAGAGGTAGAGAGTGAGAGAAAGAATACAACTGAGAATAGATCTGAGTGACTGAGAGAGTTAGAAAAGAAATGGAATAATGGATGATGCAGAAATAAATACTGGATTTTACAGAGGAATAGATAGAGAAATGAGAAGAATTGAGAAAGAGGGATACAGTAAGATAATAGAGAAGTGGAAAGGAGAGAATAAGATGGATTGGAAAAGAAAGTAAGGGCGATGAGAGATTTGGTTAAAAATAATTAGTGAATTGTATATATATATATAACACAAATATACGCTTGCTTTATTTCTGCAGGTAGTCAACTGTTAATACTTCATCCTCTTCTTGAGCTTCTTCTCCTTTTCCCATCTTCCTCATTTGCATTTCAGCATAAAGTGAGATGTAATATATATTACAGCCTTTTCCTCTTCTGTTGGCTACTGCTGCTGTTATGTTTCCACAAGATTCTGATAGTCCATCAGTCCATCTTTGTCGTGGTCGACCTTTGAGTCTGCTGTTCTCGCAATGTTTATATATGGCTCATTTTTAAAAATCTTTCTGCCCTATCAGGTGGCCAAATAATGTTATCTGCTGTTCTTCATTTATTCAGTGACAGGGATTACACCTAGCTGTTCTCTTAGTTCTTCATTTCTGATCTTATTTACCGTGGTGTTTCCTGTCAATCATCTAACAAATGTCATCTCGGTAGTGCTTATTTTTCTTAGTGATCTAGAGTCTGGAATCCTGGTCTGGCACTGGCAGCGCAACTTTCGGCTAAAGATCGTGTTGTAGTGTCTATTTTTGCCTCTAGTGTTATGTATTTGCTGGACATCTGTAGTGATAGTTGTCCGATTGTTTGACAAGCTTTGTTGCATCTTGAGTCTATTTCTGCTGTTTGTGAATTGTCGTCTGTCACTAGACTTCCTCCCTCTCTTTCTTCTCCTCATTATCGAGTGCCATACCTGCTGGCGTAGGTGATCCTGTCTCTCCACAACTTTCGATCTTGACAGTTATTTATGATTTCTTTTGTTGACCTTCTGCCAAGATATTCTCTGAAGCTGTCTTGTAACTTTTCTCTTTGCTTCCCTCTAACTCTTCGTCCCTCAATTTTCAAAGTTGTCACAATATATTCCAGCTGTTCACTTCTCTTTACATGGTCAAAAATGATGATTGTTTCTTCCTAATATTGGAAAAAATGAGGAAGATACTATGCAATCCATTTTTGACAATTGAAACACGAAAAAGCGTTCTTAAATGTTATGCAGAGCCAGTCTTAACATATGGATGTGAATCATGGACAATATGACAACAGACAAGAAAATCACTGGAGTCTGTAGAAATGTGGTTTTACAGAATAATATTGAGAATACCAAGGACAGCTAAGAAGAGTAATGAAAACGTCCTGAAAGAGGCCAAAGCAAAAAGAGAGCTAATTTCCAATATTAGGAAGAAACAATCATCTTTTTGGGCCATGTAATGAGAAGAGAACAATTGGAATATATTGTAACAACTGGGAAAAGTGAGGGACGAAGAGATAGAGGGAAGCAAAGAGAAAAGATACCAGACAGCTTAAGAGAATGGCTTAGCAGAAGGTCAACAACATAAATGATAAATAACTGTTGAGATCGAAAGTTGTGGAAACACATGATCACCTACGCCAGCAGGCATGGTACTTGATGACAATGAATATTGGAAGGTAGCTCTCTTTTGCTTCGACCTTTTTTTAAGAACGTTTTCATTACTCTTCTTAGCTGTTATTGGTTTTCTCAACATTCGTTTGTTAAACCACATTTCTACAGCCTCCAGTAATTTTCTATTCCGTTGTCCTATTGTCCACGATTCACATCCATATGTTATGACTGGCTCTACATGACATTTAAGAACTATTTTTCTTGTTTCTATTGTCAAAAATATATTGCATAGTATTTTCCTCATTTTTTTGAAAAGCTGATTTTGCCTGAGCCATTCTGCATCTCACCTCTGTTGTACATCTACCATCTCACCTCTGTTGCACATCTACCATCTCACCTCTGTTGCCCATCTACCATCTCACCTCTGTTGTACATCTACCATCTCACCTCTGTTGTACATCTACCATCTCACCTCTGTTGTACATCTACCATCTCACCTCTGTTGTACATCTACCATCTCACCTCTGTTGTACATCTACTATCTCACCTCTGTTGTACATCTACCATCTTAGGTTAACATTGTTCCCAGATATTTAAATAGGTGATTGTTATATTAGAGCGTAATTGTTATTCAAAAATAACAGTGAAAAGACCTTCTCTCTTGACTCTCATATTCCACGTGCAGACATTCTTACATCTTGATCCTTCCCGCGTCGTTAGACGTCACATAGCTTGTAGTGTTTATCGATGTCCATCTCTATTGAAGGCGAGACGTTCGATCTTATCTAATGAGTCTATACCTGATAACCTTGCCTCTCTTATAATTGTTTTTTTTTTTTTTTGGTGTCTCCTTAGGTCTTCCTCTTTTTCTGTATCCTGATGTTTCCCACAGAAGAGCCTGTTTTGGAATTTTCTTGTCTCTTCGCAGCACATGTCTGACAAATGTCCCTCTTCTTTCCTTAATTGTAGATGAGGTCTTTGGCTGCATGGTCGTTTCTTATATTTCAGTATTTGTCTTGAATTCGTTCCATTGTTTTCTTAAGCATTTGTCTTCAAAAACGTTTAGTTTTATTTCTCAATCTCTTTTAATGTTTTCTAGCCTTCACATATATAGGTAAGTGTTGATTATACGTTTGAGTTGTGCTGACATTATTGAACCTCAGATCCAGGCGGTGGGAGGAGGGGGGAAGTGTCTAGAGGGGGGTGGGGTGTCGCAGGCCTCTGGACATGAAAGGTTCCAGGTTCGAATCCAACCTTAATTGAATTTTTAACATTGAAACCGCGGTTTCTTCGTGATTTACTCTCAATCTGAGGTTTTTTCGTGATTTACTCTCAATCTGAGGTTTCTTCGTGATTTACTCTCAATCTGAGGTTTCTTCGTAATTTACTCTCAATCTGAGGTTTCTTCGTGATTGACTCTCAATCTGAGGTTTCTTCTTGATTTACTCTCAATCTGCGGTTTTTTTGTGGCTTTACCCTCATTCTATGGTTTCTTTGTGGCTTTACCCTCATTCTATGGTTTCTTCGTGGCTTTACCCTCAATATCCGTGGTTTCTTCGTGGCTTTACCCTCAATATCCGTGGTTTCTTCGTGGCTTTACCCTCAATATCCGTGGTTTCTTCGTGGCTTTACCCTCAATATCCGTGGTTTCTTCGTGGCTTTACCCTCGATATCCGTGGTTTCTTCGTGGCTTTACCCTCAATATCCGTGGTTTCTTCGTGGCTTTACCCTCAATATCCGTGGTTTCTTCGTGGCTTTACCCCCAATCCGTGGTTTCTTCTTGGTTTTACCCTCAATTTATGGTTTCTTCATGGCGTTACCCTCAATTTGTGTTTTTTTCGTTGTTTTACCTTCAATCAGTGATTTCTTCGTGGCTTTACCCTCAATCCGTGCTTTCTTCGTGGCTTTACCCTCAATCCGTGCTTTCTTCGTGGCTTTACCCTCAATCCGTGCTTTCTTCGTGGCTTTACCCTCAATCCGTGCTTTTTTCGTGGCTTTACCCTCAATCCGTGCTTTCTTCGTGGCTTTACCCTCAATCTATGGTTTCTTTGTGGCTTTACCTTCAATCCGTGCTTTCTTCGTGGCTTTACCCTCAATCTATGGTTTCTTCGTGGCTTTACCCTCAATCCGTGCTTTTTCGTGGCTTTACCCTCAATCTTTGGTTTCTTCGTGGCTTTACCCTCAATCCGTGCTTTTTTCGTGGCTTTACCCTCAATCTATGGTTTCTTCGTAGCTTTACCTTCAATCCTTGGTTTCTTCGTAGCTTTACCTTCTATCCTTGGTTTCTTCGTAGCTTTACCTTCAATCCTTGGTTTCTTCGTGGCTTTACCCTAATTCGGTTGTTTCTTCGTGGCTTTACCTTCAATCCTTGGTTTCTTCGTGGCTTTACCCTAATTCGGTTGTTTCTTCGTGGCTTTACCCTCAATCCGTGCTTTTTTCGTGGCTTTACCCTCAGTCTATGGTTTCTTCGTAGCTTTACCTTCAATCCTTGGTTTCTTCGTGGCTTTACCCTAATTCGGTTGTTTCTTCGTGGCTTTACCTTCAATCCTTGGTTTCTTCGTGGCTTTACCCTAATTCTGTGGTTTTTTCGTCGCTTTACCCTCAATCCGTGCTTTCTTCGTGGTTTTACCCTCAATCTATGGTTTCTTTGTGGCTTTACCTTCAATCCGTGCTTTCTTCGTGGCTTTACCCTCAATCTATGGTTTCTTCGTGGCTTTACCCTCAATCCGTGCTTTTTTCGTGGCTTTACCCTCAATCTATGGTTTCTTCGTAGCTTTACCTTCAATCCTTGGTTTCTTCGTGGCTTTACCTCCAATCCGTGGTTTTTTCGTCGCTTTACCTCAATCGGTGGTTTCTTGTTGGCTTTACCCTTTTTCTATTGAAGAAAAATCTACAAATGTTTGAAGGTGTTTTATGTCGCAATCGAAGAGAAATCTACAAATGTTTGAAAGTGTTTTATGTCGCAATCGAAGAGAAATCTACCTCTGCCTGAAGACATGCATGCAGCACTCAAAGAGAAATCTACCTCTGCCTGAAGACATACATGCAGCATTCAAAGAGAAATCTACCTCTGCCTGAAGACATACATGCAGCACTCAAAGAGAAATCTACCTCTGCCTGAAGACATATATGCAGCACTCAAAGAGAAATCTACCTCTGCCTGAAGACATATATGCAGCACTCAAAGAGAAACCTACCTCTGCCTGAAGACATATATGCAGCACTCAAAGAGAAACCTACCTCTGCCTGAAGACATATATGCAGCACTCAAAGAGAAATCTACCTCTGCCTGAAGACATATATGCAGCACTCAAAGAGAAATCTACCTATCCCTGAAGACATATATGCAGCACTCAAAGAGAAATCTACCTGTGCCTGAAGACATATATGCAGCACTCAAAGAGAAATATACCTTTGCCTGAAGACATATATGCAGCACTCAAAGAGAAATCTACCTCTGTCTGAAGATATATGCAACACTCAAAGAGACATCTACCTATCCCTGAAGACATATATACAGCACTCAAAGAGATATCTACCTATCCCTGAAGACATATATGCAGCACTCAAAGAGAAATCTACCTATCCCTGAAGACATATATACAGCACTCAAAGAGACATCTACCTATCCCTGAAGACATATATGCAGCACTCAAAGAGACATCTATCTATCCCTGAAGACATATATGCAGCACTCAAAGAGACATCTACCTATCCCTGAAGACATATATGCAGCACTCAAAGAGAAATCTACCTATCCCTGAAGACATATATGCAGCACTCAAAGAGACATCTACCTATCCCTGAAGACATATATGCAGCACTCAAAGAGACATCTACCTATCCCTGAAGACATATATGCAGCACTCAAAGAGACATCTACCTATCCCTGAAGACATATATGCAGCACTCAAAGAGACATCTACCTATCCCTGAAGACATATATGCAGCACTCAAAGAGACATCTACCTATCCCTGAAGACATATATGCAGCACTCAAAGAGAAATCTACCTATCCCTGAAGACATATATGCAGCACTCAAAGAGACATCTACCTATCCCTGAAGACATATATGCAGCACTCAAAGAGACATCTACCTATCCCTGAAGACATATATGCAGCACTTAAAGAGACATCTACCTATCCCTGAAGACATATATGCAGCACTCAAAGAGACATCTACCTATCCCTGAAGACATATATGCAGCACTCAAAGAGACATCTACCTATCCCTGAAGACATATATGCAGCACTCAAAGAGACATCTACCTATCCTGAAGACATATATGCAGCACTCAAAGAGACATCTACCTATCCCTGAAGACATATATGCAGCACTCAAAGAGAAATCTATGTCCACTTATCGGGTTAATTCTAAGAATAAGTAGAAGAAGATAGAGACAATCCAAACAGATGAATGTAAAACAAACATCTATGAATTTTCATATGCGAATTATGCAATGCAGGTAAATAAAAATGAAGCACACATGAAAAAAAGAAATAAGGGAAAAAATATTTCGCATGAAAGTTCTTATTTTTCTTTTAAATAAAAAGAACGCAACATAAATTAGAAAAAAAATATATTTTGATCAATCACGCAAAATATCAGCCAAATCATATCCCATGCCCCTCTTTTCAAAATCCACCAATCATATTCACGCATTATAATGCCCCAGACTGATGGATCTGAAAGCTCAGTTGACAAACTTCCTGACGGCTTATGATGAGCACGTCTGAAAATAAAAACTTGAAAAGTTGGATAAATTGGGTGGGATATAAAAATACTAATTTGTCGGTGCTATTTGATGATTAAAAATATCTAAAAACAAACAACATAAGCAAGTCGCTTAAGTTCAAAGCGTTCGCTCGCATAATCCATGCAAATGTCGATAGAAAACATAGAAGTATACGAAAAACAGTTTATGAAAGGAGTAAAGTTTTATAAATTTAAAAAATGGGGTGTGGGTGGGGTTTGTGGAATAGCTGTCAAATACCAGAAGGAGGGACTCGTTGGTCTCGAGGCAAGACGATGGCCTTGAGACAGATAGGTTATGGGTTCAAATCCCGGCTGCACCAGTTGGGATTTTTATTTATGATTTCTCTCTGTTGCAACCATCCCTGGTCTCAGCAGCGAGGCCAGGCTTGAAGCGTCAACTACTCATGGATGAAAAAAAAAATATGAGTTACCTCCGAAGACGGAGTTATCTGCCTATGGAGTAACATGCAAAATTCAGTTCCTATTGGTTATTGGTTATGGAAGGCCTCGGTATCACTGCAAACGAATTAAAATCCATAATTGCTCAACCGCCCGTGCCAGTGGAATCATCCGAATTACTAACACATCTCCCAAACAAAGAAAGGTAACTGTAGTCCCAATCGTAGCAGTCTCAGCACACGCCAAAAGACATAAGGCGAAACCGCGCAGAAAGTGAACACAGCCAACTGTTCCCTGTCTTACGATATCATCATTCATCGTAAACAAGCGGGATATCGAAACAGGATCAAAACGGATGAGACACACAGCTCACGGTGTGCACAGAGCACTTAACTCAGTAGCTCCTGCAACAAGCCGGACTTGGAATAATAGGGAACTGCAAGAAGGAACACTTTTCAGACATAGCCTTCAATGGTTCCCGCCGCCTATCCACCATATACCATGGAAGTTCGCGTCCTCCCGAAAACGATGATCATAACATAACAGAAACATAACAACGTCTCCTCAAAATAATCCTCACGTCACGATAAGAAATATAATCCTTGACGTTAGTTACAGCAGCATAACAACGTCTCCACAATGTGCTCCTCACGTCACGATAAGAAATATAATCCCTGACGTTAGTTACAGCAACATAACGTCTCCACAATGTGATCCTCACGTCACGATAAGAAATATAATCCTTGACGTTAGTTACAGCAGCATAACAACGTCTCCACAATGTGATCCTCACGTCACGATAAGAAATATAATCCTTGACGTTAGTTACAGCAGCATAACAACGTCTCCACAATGTGATCCTCACGTCACGATAAGAAATATAATCCTTGACGTTAGTTACAGCAGCACAACCACGTCGCCAAAATGTGATCATCACGTCACGATAAGAAATATAATTCTGTCCATTTTCTCTTGATGTCCTCTCATCCTTTCCTCTGCCTGTCTTGTCTTATTTTGCCTGGCACTGTGTCCCTTAGAATGGCATTGACAAGGCCTGTATGTAATGAAACATGCCAGTATCATTTTATTTATAGTTTCATCACTTTTAACAGTAGGTTAGTTACTGGTTTCGCGAACCGTTGGAGTATATTGCTGATATAATCTTTACTGATATCATTTCTATGTTATAAGTACAATATCCAATTTTACCATCTTATTTCAAGAGCATGTATTTTTTCCCTTTGAAAATCAATTCAGTTAAGTGAAATCAATTAATTGTCCATGTTTCACGACCGAAGAGAAATATAACTACCACAAAAGTTCGAAATAGTCTAGTCTCTGTTATTGGGTAGATATTTTTAATTGTCCAGATATAGAGCTAAGTCACATCAGGGTTTTCCACTGCCTGTTCTATTCTAGCAAATACTTCTGGACGTAGTTTGGATATAACAATAAATAACAAGTCCAGTAGTTTATATTTCTAGACAGTCTGATAATATCAGATGGGAGATATAACTCATTTAAATACTTTAATGGGTCTGCAAAACCGTCATTCGAGAAAATGAAAAGCATAAAGAGTGTAAGACATCGTTGTTAATGGAAGTGAGAAAAGGAGGTCTTCGCTACAACATGGAGCCAGTCTTGACATATGGAGGTGAGTCATGGACATTTAGAAAGCAAATAAAAAAAAAAGGTCACAGGGGTTTGCTGATAAATATTTTATGGAACTGTTTTGATAGCTGCTTGGTAAGACGACCACTGTGGATTTTGGAAGGAAGCAAATATAATATCTTTGGGTTTGTAAGTTTGTGTAAGGGAGGTAAGTAAACACGAAATGTGGCGAATATCTTTGGGTGTAAGTTTTGTGCAAGGGAGGTAAGTAAACACGAAAAGTGATGAATATCTTTGGGGGTGTAAGTATTGTGCAAGGGAGGTAAGTAAACACGAAAAGTGACGAATATCTTTGGGGAGTAAGTTTTGTGCAAGGGAGGTAAGTAAACACGAAAAGTGACGAATATCTTTGGGATAACTTTAGCGAGAACGTCGGGAAAGAGTCAGCACAGTCTTGCATTACGGCAAATTTAGAAGTAAACTTGACAAACAACGCAATGGACATATCAATGAGCTAATCATTTCAGGAGAGGAGGTATGTTTATAACAATCGGAACAAAATAACAAATAATCAACAACAGGAACAACAAAAAAAAGAACAATAGACAGACTGAAGCAGGATCGAATCTGTGCTGCTCGACACAGATCATGGCAGGAGAAACAAAATGTTAGTGCACATGGCCAACTAAGCTACCTAATCTATCTCCTCGGAAGTTTCCCTCCATAATAATATTCATTTTTTATTATTTGTCTCTACTTATATTAATTTATTATAATGTGTCTCTACGTTTATTCATTTATTATTTTTGTCTCCACTTTTATTCATTTCTTATTATTTGTCTCCACGTTTATTAATTTATTATTATTTGACTACCGATATACAAATCATACTATCTGTGGTCATCCTCTATATTTTAAACAGATAAAATAATAATTAGCTTGGAACTAAAGAACTAAAAATCAGGAATTACAAAAAAAAAAATCTTGTACACACGCATCAGAGTAACATACATTATGTGTGTCTGAACAAACGTAATATCACGGCTGTTGATTTTCATCCAATAGTGACATTTTAGTTCTGATCTTGTAAATTTTGCAGCACTTATGGATGTATAATCCTAGACACGTTCTAATCATTCTTAAAACATGTTATGTAAGTGATTACAATTTGTTATATCACACAAGCTTACAATTTATAGCTAAGGTCAATATTTATACATAAATTATATTTTAGTACTTAATGATCATAACAGAACATGTCAAATATTGACAAATCTGAGAGATACAAGGGATGCAATATTCAATTCTTTAACACTAAAGGTTTTTAATTTGCGTGAGGCAGCATTTTTTTAAAAATCCCTCTGAATGTGTAATAGAAGGATAATTTGTGTTTATCTTTACGGAAAGACACGTATGAGCAAATGAACTAAAGTAGCAGTGACAAATAACTGTGATATGAATATACAGTTCGGGTCACGCGGAATGTTCTTGGCAACGAAACAGCTGACAGGCCGGCCTTGGCCGTGCCTTATTGTGAGGTTGATAGAAGTGGAAAAAGTGGATGTTTTTGAAAGCTGTCAATGACTCTTCTTCTTCTTCATCTTTCCTTCCTCATTTGCCTTTCAGCGTCGAGGGGAGATACAATTTGCGGTCTTTTGCTCTTCTGTTCGCCTCTGCTGCTGTTATGTTTCCTAGTGCTTCTAATAGCATCGATCCATCTTTTCGTGGTCGACCATTGGGTCTGGTATTCTGGCAACGTTTATTGAAGGCTCGTTGTGTTGTGTTTTGATCTTTCTGCCTTGTCACGTGGCCAAATCATTTTATGTGTTGTTTATTTATATATTCCATTACGGGGGCTATTCCTAGTTTTTTTTCCTCAGTTCTTCCTTCATTTCTGATCTTATCTCTCAGACTGTTTCCTGTCATTCGTCTGACACATTTCTTCTCAGTAGAGGTTGTTTTCATCAATGATCGAATGCTAGAAATCGATATGATAATAAATGATACCGTCTTGTAGATATCACTTCTACCTAGCGTTCCCCCGTTAAGCGAACGTGAATGCGCCGTGTCGCTAGTATACGGCAAGCCACGCTATCTGCGCTTTTCGGCCCGACACATCTGTCGTAGCCTGTGTAGTTTTCTTATTGAACAATGGTTGCCTGAGAAGCTGCCATTATGGCCTACTCTTTGTAAGTTTTAACTGTAAACCGTTCTTTGACGTGCGCAGAGTACACACGGGACATCATATGTTTCGCTGATATAAGAGGACCAGACATAAGGTCTTACTACCCAGAGACCAGGGAAAGTTAAAGCCACGAAGACTGCATGGATTTGAAGAGAACAAATTCCTGCTGCTTGTGGTGGGTTACAAACCCTGGACTACCCTATTCGTAGGTGGACATCTTATTTCTAGATCACCTAGTCCCCAGTGACTGTAATAATTTGGAATACATTATCGATATGGTAAGAGCAACAATTACAAGGAGTAGCTATATGTATGCAATGTCAGCGAGCTAATAGAACCACGCGAACACACCTCTTGATCTGTTGAAGATGTCAGAGCACGTATAGGTTTACCCCGAGTGCTGTGATGTGAGCTCTGACAACAATCTATAAGGAATAATGTTTATTTGTCATTTGTCACTTTCGGTGTCATGCCGCGTGGGTGGATAACTAATGATATCTTATAGTTTTTATGTTGTCGATTTTCTGTGGCGTACTGTTTTAAGATGACAAAAACATTCACTAGTTGTCTTTGTATGTGTCGCCCTCATTTACTTTATATTGCTGCTGTTTTTTTTATCTGTGTTAAAAAACAAATTCTTACCCAAACTGCTCAATACAGTTTATGAGCAGCATTGGAAAGTCCATAACGTTAAAGAATGAGACATTTACTGTATTATATGGTACAGAAGTCATGGTCATATCGAAGAAACAATCATCACCAGCATGCAGCATAAAAATAAACAAGACAAATCTGAAATAAGTGCATCGTTTGAAATACTTTGGCACAGTGATAACATCAGATGGAAGATGCAACACAGAAATAAAAAAGCAGAATAGCTCAGGCCAAATAGCATTTCAGAAAATGAAAAAAATATCTAATGCAACAAATCTATGTCAATAGAAGTGAGAAAGAGAGTTCATCGGTGCTATCTAGAACCAATTCTCACCTATGGAAGCGAATCATGTACAGTAGACAAACAAATGAAAAGACGATTAGAGGCCACAGAGATGGGATTTCTCAGAAGAGTGTTGAAAGTTCCCTGGACAGCTAAAAAGACCAATGAGAAAATTCTCAAAAAGGCAGTTCCTAAAAAAAAACATCAGAAACAAACAATCAACATTTTTTGGGCACATCATGAGAAGAGGAAAGTTGGAATACTTGGTTACAACTGGCAAAATAAAAGGAAAGAGAGATCGCGGACGACAAAGAGAGAAAATACTAGATGGCTTGGTGTCATGGCATGGAAAGCAGTTAACAACAGAACTGATACGATGCACTGTAGATAGAAGATTGTGGAAGGACATAATCGCCTACGCCAACCGGTATGGCACATGATGATGATGATATAGTATAAATATAAGGACAAGAGGTTGGGTTAGACCCTGATCGTCGGCTTCCGGTTTACCCAGCCTTAAATTGGTACCGGATTTTTCTGGGAAAGCAAAGCGGTACGGGCGTAATACCGACCACATTACCCCAAAAATCTTGTGCCGAAGGTTTATACAAATTATGGTCACTGAAAACCATATTCCCTATACGCCACTTGGCATGACAGGGCTTTTTACTTTCTTTTATAGTATAAATATCACACGAGTAATCTGTTTACGTTTATTACACCGATAAGGAATGAATTAAGCTTAATGACACGGGACTGATACATTTAGACCAGGAGTGGCAACTTGCGGCCTGCCAAGTAAGTCTGATTGGTCCGAGAAGTTAACTAAAAATGACTAAAAATTCCTACATTGTAGTTTGTTACTGAACCACGTCGTTCACGGCATTCTTTTAAACTCCACCTTCGGGGGAGTAGTAGTGGTGGCTGTGAACTCACCCCAAAAGTGGAATAACATGCACCGAAAGACAATAGATTTGGCACCGACTTTGCACGAAACATGCACCAAAACCCGTGCCAAAGTCCGATAATCGGCTTATTATCTCGGTGGTCGTGATCGGTAATCGGCTTACCTCGGTGGTGTGCGTTGGTGCGTGACGGCGCGTCGTGGTGTGCGTTGGTGCGTGGCGGCTTATCTCGTGGTGTGTGCGTGGCGGTGATCGGTGCGTCGCTAGCTCGCCGGTTATCTCGGGGGGTTCTAAAATCGGGCGACAGCGGTTCCGGGCGACAGCGGTTCTAAAAGGGGGATGACGCGCGGGTCGGATGGCGGGTCGTCGTGCGGGTGGGGAAAGGTGCCTTTATTGGTTACCATCATGTGCCTCAACACTATCAGCATGTGCCTCAACACTATCATCATGTGCACCCTCATATAGCGATTTTTTTTCTCTCTTATCTCTCACTCTAATGCATATCCAAGCTAACTCAAGTCAAATAAAAATCACCAAGCCACACAAATTGACACATCATCATCATCATGTGCCTCAACACCATCCTTTCATGTCCTATCATGTGCCACCCTCAACATCAACCTTCATATCCCATCATCATCTTGTGCCACCCTCAAGACTATCATCATCATGTGCCACCCTCAACATCAACCTTCATATCCCATCATCATCATGTGCCACCCTCAACATCATCATCATGTGCCACCCTCAACATCATCATCATGTGCCACCCTCATCATCACCCTTCATATCATCAAGCCACACAAAGTATCATCTCTCTCTCTCTCTCTCACACATTCATGGTAAACCAAAACAAAATTCGTTCTATATTTCTCACAGCTTTATTATTAATACAACAAATATACGACACATATATATTACTGTCCGGTTGTTGATAATTTTAAGCGTCTGGGTTTCCTCCCTCCTGTTTTAGTGGTAGTGTTTGATAAATGTCTATCAAACACGGGTGCATAGGAAGTTTCATTAGCCTTCAAAACACAACCGCCCTCCATTTTGACAAAACCTTGATCAAAGCTGGAATAGGTAATTGGTGACTCTGCTGAAACACGCGCGGCATTCATATTGGGTGCCGGATCTGTCGTCTGATTAACAAGAGCGAGATTCCCTTGATTAACAAAGGGGGGCGAGTAGTCGATGAGATTCGTGTTAACAAGAGATGGTATGAAGTTTTGGTGGTTAACGACAGGCGGCGTGTAGTTGATCTGATTAACGAGAGGTGGCGTGTAGTTGATCTGGTTAACGAGAGGTGGCGTGTAGCTGATCAGGTTAACAACAGGCGGTGTGTAGTTGAGGTTAGCATAAGCGGTTAAAATTTCCTCTCGCATCTCGACTAACGTGATAAATTCCTCTCTCGATAGTGTTATCCCAGTTCTGGTAGGAAACTTCAAAAAACTATCACCGCTATATGTCCTTATATTTATCAACGGTCTGTTACGAAAAACACAAACCGAGACTGCCTTAACGCCATCTTTAGACAATGGAACTACAGTCTCATTTCCACGTGACATAAATATGCGCTGATCACTGAGATCAAACGAAATTGGCGTATTCAAGCTACACGACTCCATATTCAAAGAAAAAACAAACCACCTGGCAACAGACGTTGGTTATGTGTGTGCGTGTACACTGCTCGACTGGGGGGTTTTTATACCCGTTTATCGGGTCGAGGACCGTCTATTTATAGCAGCTAACGCAATACGTTATCAGGCGTGGTAATCAGTCGTGTTGCGACATGTTCAGTGACCTCTTGAACTGACCCAATAGGGGGGTGATGTGTGGGGAAATATGATGCGTGTAACAATTCGGTCTCAGGTAATGCGGCTTGAGACTAGGAAACTCCTCCTCCCCCCTGTAGTGTTTATATAGGTTGTGGATTTTAAAAATAGGTGTTAGTTGAAGAGGGGGAAACCTCGCGCGCTGACCTAAAATCACTCGTTGTTATTTTCGTCGGGGGGCGTAATCACTAAAGTTAGTAGCACTTGTGAGGATGGATCCCCGATGGAATCATCCCTTCACAGCTCTGATAGCCGGTCCTACCGGGTGTGGGAAAACGGTATTTGTGCAAAAGTTTATACAGAACCTTCACGAGCTAGCTGTCCCCGTACCGGAGGAAGTTATATGGTGTTATGGGGAATGGCAGCCGATATACGAGACAATGGGGTCAGTGAGATTTATCGAGGGTCTACCAGACGTCGATAAATTGGAAGGTGGTAAGAAGAGAAGACTGATCGTCATCGATGACTTGATGTCTGAGACGGACGAGCGGGTAACAAAATTATTCACCAAAGGTAGTCATCACAGAGATATTAGTGTGATGTACATTGTTCAAAATCTATTCGGAAAAAATAAAGAACATCGAACCATAAGTCTCAATACGCACTATTTAGTCCTTTTCAAGAACCCGAGAGACGGGAGTCAAATTATGAATCTGGGTAAACAAATGTACCCGGGTCAGGTGGGGTACCTCCAAGATAGTTTTAAGGACGCGACAGCGAGTCCTCACGGTTATTTGCTGGTCGATCTTCGCCAGGACACACCTGATAATCTTAGGTTGAGAAAAAAAATATCCCGGGGGAGAGACAAATCGTCTACGTGCCAAAGTAGAGAATCATGTGTGATGAAGCACTTAGACGGCACGGTGAAATGTTGAAATGTATGCGCGCCGCCTCACCGAGCGGTTTAAGAGCCATATTAAAAACAGCCTCTCCCAAACTCATTAACTTTTTGTGCGAGTGTTGTCATAGCATATTAAAAGGTAATGTTAGACTCACTCAGCGACAGAAGTGCGAGCTACGTCGACACAAGAACAAGTTGAGACTTCTCACTAAAAAGAAACCGAGTCTTAAGCGGCGGAAAGAGATTCTACAAACCGGTGGGTTTATAGGTGCTTTGCTCCGTCCTATATTAAGTATTCTCGGTGGAGTACTAGGTGCGTAACAATGGCCAAAAAAATGATTTTGGTGGATCCTCGATTCCTCGAGGGTCTTAAACAGACTACTACCACGTCGTATAGCCCACCCGAGGCGATGGGTGACAACTTGAGAGATTTAGATGATGAAATGCAACGTATCCTATTCCGCGATGATTTAGCACCCGCCGATAAGGCCAGAGTGTACCAACGTGCCCTGCATCAATATTTAACTAGATTGGAGCAGTATAAACGACGCTCATTGGGCTCGGTCGATCTCATTCAACACAACACGGCAACAGAAAAAACACCTTCCCCACCAACACCATCATTCTAGATATCACCAGAGCAGACCAAGACACCACCACCACCACCACCAGCGGAAACCCCAAAGGTAGGTAATGAAACCACTCCGCCCGTAGCCACGTATAAACTGAGACCTAAAAAAAGAAAGAGCGGAATCCCAACACCAAAATGGGAACGGTGGAGAAAATATTGAGACGTCGTTACTTTGACCCTAGTCGACCAGGGGCGTATAGTGGTGCAACGGCCCTGCAACGTAACACCAAACTGGGACTCGCAAAGATCAAACAATGGCTGAGTCATCAGGATACCTATACCCTTCATAAACCAATTCGTCGCAGATTTGAAAGGCGTCCCATTATAACGAGTGGCCCCCAACAGCAATATCAGGCAGACCTAATCGATTTGAGACATTTGAAAAAACACAACGATGGATATTCCTATTTGGTTTCTTGCGTGGACGTATTCAGCAAATTCGCGTGGTCTGTACCGATACGAACCAAAACGGGGAAATCCTTAGTGGAAGCCGTCGGTAAGATATTTCTCGATGGGAAACCCGCGAGTTTTCAAACCGATAAGGGGTCAGAGTTTCTGAACAGAACATTTCAGAAATTCCTCGCTGACAACAACGTTCACTTTTTCACTACGCAGAACGAAGATATTAAGGCCGCCGTGGTGGAACGCTTTAATAGGACTCTGAAACAACGGATGTGGCGATATTTCACGAAATCCAATAAGTTGTCTTATGTCCGAGTCCTCCCCGCCCTACTTCGAAGTTATAACCATTCGTATCACAGAAGTATAAAAATGGCACCGGTCGACGTCAACGCAGACAATCAAGAACAGGTATGGAACACGTTGTATAATAGCAAACGCAACTTTAAATTTAAAAGACCCCTGTACAAGCCCGGTGATCGAGTTAGACTGGTCCTGGGCAGAGCCAATTTTAAAAAGGGTTATGCCCCGGCTTGGACGGAGGAACTGTTTTCCATCAGTCGAGTAAATGAAACAAACCCCGTTACATATGTGTTGAAAGACGATAAGGGCGATGAGATAGAGGGGTCATTCTACACACCGGAAATTCAAAAAGTTGGAGACAAACACGAGTACAGAATCGAGAGTGTCATAACCGAGCGTCGCACATCCTTTGGGCGAAAGGAGTGTTTAGTCAAATGGTTTGGGTACGATTCCTCATTTAACACTTGGATACCGTCCAAGGACATTGTCAGGTACAAAAACTAGAGATGCGAGAAGAAGAAGAAGAAGAAGTGGTAACTTTTGGTGGAGAGCCGGCGAACCACGCTGGTGGGGGTCGATGTTTGGGAAACTATCCCCCTACTTAGAACTTGTCTTTATTTGTCAAGTGGTAGTTATATATACAGTTGTAGCGGTTTCGCTGTTCAATCTGACCACCGAAAAGGCAGACGCGAAGGAGGGAAAACTGTGGATAGCCCTACTGAGCAGCTGTTTGGGTTACATGCTACCGAATCCAAACTTGGAGAGGCGACGGTGAAACGAGTAAAAAAAATGAGTTTTTATGTCACCCTGCCCAGCAATGCATCTATGGAACTTTTTAAGGATAATAACCCAGGCCACTTTTTCGTTAAACTTCCTCAGACCATTGACATTTCGACGCAGTATGAGATCGCACTGGTGGAGATACAGTTTCCGCTAAATTATTTCAATGTAATAGAGGGTGATGTCTGGATTCGCTATGAATCTCTCGATAACGACGATATTTGCGACGCCAGATTTATTTCAACGTGACATTGGAGCCTGGGTTATACACGAAACCCGAGGCGTTCATCGGCGCGTTGAATGCGTCGATCATAAAAGCGGAGGATGAGTCGTACAGGGGAGTGAAAGGGAAAAAAATGAGATTCATTTACGCAAAAGAGGTGAATAAAGCCATCTTGAAACTTTACGACAAAGGAGTCAGTGTTACCATAAGCGACACTTTGAAAAACATGTTAGCCTTCCCCACGACCTCAATATCAGACACGGCTCCCGATATCTTCAGCGTGGGTGTAATGGACTTGGAAAGTGTTGCGAAGAATGTCTACGTCTACTGCGATCTCGTTTCCCCCAGACCGGTCGGGGATGTGATGGTGCCTCTCCTCAGGAGCGTGCCTGTTCTCAATAGAAATCACACCTCGGTGTTTCAGATCTACGATAAGCCTCACTACCTACCCCTGAGTCGATTTTCCTTCGATACCGTCGAGATCCTTTTAGCCAACGAACACGGAAAAACCATTCCATTCACCAGCGGGACGTCGGTGTTAACGGTACACTTTCGAGTCAAGAAGCATCTCGAGCTGGTATAATGGTGAGACACACTCCCCTTCATAGAGATGTTGAGTTATACGAAGACTTTTACTGTTGTCAGGCGGGCGATGGGATGCCCGTGTTTATAGGAGGCCGAAGTCAGAGCGGTCGAGGAATCGGTAGTTTCTTTGGTGGTATCGGGAGGGCTATTTTACCCTGGTTAAAAACCGGCGGTAAGGCCTTGCTCAGAGAAGGCTTGGGGACCGGTCTGCAGGTCGCACAGGACGCATTAGCTGGAAAAAATGTCGGTGAAGCTTTCAAAGAACGAGCTAAGGAGGCCGGTCAGCGGTTGCTACACGGGGCCGTAGACCACCTGCGTGATAACAACCAATCAGGAAGTGGTTTACGTCAAAGCAGAAAGCGACTTATGAAGCTACCTCCACCAGGAGAACCCGTTACGAAGAGGATAAAACCGACAGCTGGACGGTTCCCCCTTCATTCGGTGCACAACAGAGGGAAGAAGACGAGGGTGGCAAAGGATATTTTCGACTAATAATGTCCCTCATTCACCCCAAATCGTGCGAATGTCTTCACTCTGGTTTGGATTTATTTAGCGTTCCACCCACACAGACATCTCTAGACTCTGGCCAGTTTATTGAAATTCGTCCGATCGCAGCTTTGTCGCATAGCGCACCGATAGAGTTTTTCATTTCTGGAAACAGCGAGGAGTATCTAGATCTTTTCAACACGTTTTTACATCTGCGGGTCAAGATCACCCTCCCGAATGGTGATAGTGTACCAGTCGATGCTGAGGTAGAACCGGTCAACAATTATCTTCACAGTCTATTTTCACAAGTCGACGTATCGCTAAACGACACGTTGGTTACACCGTCGGAGAATACCTATCCTTTTAGAGCGGTGTTTGAGGCCACGCTAAATTACGGAGAGGATGCGAAAACGGGATATTTGACGGCCGCTCTGTTCTACAAAGACACAGCTGGCCACCATGACGATTTGAAAGAAAATGAGGGTTTTAAAACACGGCGCGATTTGACTTCGGGTAGTAAAGAGGTTGAAATGATGGGTCGTTTGCACTCTGATGTCTTTGTGCAGGATCGTTACATGTTAAACAGAGTCGATGTAAAGATAAAACTCACCCCCTCGAAGGATGTGTTCAGCCTCGCGGCACACGATAGCTCTGTGGGTTATAAGAGTGTTATCACCTACGCCGCGCTCGTGGTCAGGAAAGCTAAGCTAAATCCCGCGATTTCTCTGGCCCACGAAAAGGCTCTCTTAAGCGGGAATGCGCGGTACCCGATCAAGAGGGTTACCATCAAGACATTTTCCATCGCTAGCGGGATGCTTTCCCACAGTCAAGACAATTTATTTTGTCTCAAACACCGACCCGTATAGTGATAGGTCTGATTACGGCCAGTGCTTTTAATGGTGTTTACACAGCTAACCCGTTCAATTTTCAACACTTTGGTCTGATTTATATGAACCTGACGGTCGACTGGAAATGTATCTCGGGAAAGCCTCTAACTATGGACTTTGAACGAAATCAATACGCGAGAGCTTTCTTCGGCACAAATCTGGCCATGGGTCTGATTGGTAAAGACGCTGGGAATAACGTTGATTATAGAGAATTCAAGGACGGATACTGCCTATTTGGTTTTGACCTCTCGTCCAGCCTACTGGACGGCTCCCATTTTGAGCTAGCCACAAGCGGACCCTTGTCGATAGAACTCAAGTTTTCCGCTCCCACCACTACTCCCCTACAAGTTATCGTCTACGCCGAGTTGGACTCGGTGCTCGAGGTGTCCAAAACAAGGCAGATTCTAACAGACTTCGCCGTTTGAGAGAGAGAAAGAAGAAGAATATGAACACGAGGGAGATTTACAACCTTTTGATGTCGGATATTTTCGTTCGACGTTGTTCCCTTGTTAGTGTCATTCCACGAAACCACTTACCACCGAGCATCGACCCAACGGCGACCGCGGCATTTGTCATAAACACCGACCCTGCCCACGAACCCGGAGAGCATTGGGTGGCCCTATTTTACAATGGACTCGGCGAATGTGAGTATTTCGATTCCTACGGTTTGCCTCCCAGACACGTGGATATTTTAAACTTTATAGAGCAAAACTCACACGTTCCATTCGTCTACAACCCGCGGGTGTTGCAAGATTTGTTTAGCAACACGTGCGGTCTATATTGTGTTTATTATATACTTCTTAAGTGTCGTGGCGCAAAACTTAACAGAATTCTCATGCCTTTTTCATCGAGACAGCACGTAAACGATCGTATCATTTATCGTTTGCTCGCCCCGTGGATACTTCGGCTTCGAGGGGCCCGTCCAGACGCTTAAAATTATCAACAACCGGACAGTAATATATATGTGTCGTATATTTGTTGTATTAATAATAAAGCTGTGAGAAATATAGAACGAATTTTGTTTTGGTTTACCATGAATGTGTGAGAGAGAGATGATACTTTGTGTGGCTTGATGATATGAAGGGTGATGATGAGGGTGGCACATGATGATGATGTTGAGGGTGGCACATGATGATGATGTTGAGGGTGGCACATGATGATGATGGGATATGAAGGTTGATGTTGAGGGTGGCACATGATGATGATAGTCTTGAGGGTGGCACAAGATGATGATGGGATATGAAGGTTGATGTTGAGGGTGGCACATGATAGGACATGAAAGGATGGTGTTGAGGCACATGATGATGATGATGTGTCAATTTGTGTGGCTTGGTGATTTTTATTTGACTTGAGTTAGCTTGGATATGCATTAGAGTGAGAGATAAGAGAGAAAAAAAATCGCTATATGAGGGTGCACATGATGATAGTGTTGAGGCACATGCTGATAGTGTTGAGGCACATGATGATAACCAATAAAGGCACCTTTCCCCACCCGCACGACGACCCGCCATCCGACCCGCGCGCCATCCCCCTTTTAGAACCGCTGTCGCCCGGAACCGCTGTCGCCCGATTTTAGAACCCCCCGAGATAACCGGCGAGCTAGCGACGCACCGATCACCGCCACGCACACACCACGAGATAAGCCGCCACGCACCAACGCACACCACGACGCGCCGTCACGCACCAACGCACACCACCGAGATAAGCCGATTACCGATCACGACCACCGAGATAATAAGCCGATTATCGGACTTTGGCACGGGTTTTGGTGCATGTTTCGTGCAAAGTAGGTGCCAAATCTATTGTCTTTCGGTGCATGTTATTCCACTTTTGGGATGAGTTCACAGCCACCACTACTACTCGGGGGACTAGTTGGTCTCGAGGCAAGACGCCGGCAACCCCAGAGAGATTGTGGGTTCAATTCCCGGCTACACCGGTTGGGATTTTTATTTATGATTTATCTCTGTGGCAAGCACCCCTGGTCTCAGTAGCAAGGCCCGGCTTGAAACGTCAATTAATCATCGACGGAAAAAATATGAGCACCTCCGAAGTCGAAGTTATCTGCCTGTGCGGCGAGGGACCCCTGTGTACACGGCAGCCAAGGAAAAATGGATCAACACGCAAAATTCAGTTCCTAGTCTCTAGGGAGTTCGTCAGAGGTCAAACCTGGAGAACGAAAAAAAATAGATCTCCACCTTGCAGGTCAAATTTCTGGTTTTGGTTTTACGAGGTACCATCACTGCAGTCAGGACATTCCCATGTCTGTTCTTGAAAATGTCTGCTCGGGAAGCTGGAAACGTCGTGCTAGAAGGAGGTTTTCCAGGAATTTCTTGTGAGCCCTGAGGTCTTTGGTATTCTATAAATGGCTTTGCTCAGACACACAAACCCCAAACCCGTCATCACATTGTGTGAGACCAACAGTAAATACTCCTCAAGATGGGCGATCCGGAATATCGTTTCTCGAATAAAGTAATGAAGATGTCGATCTCACTGTTAACAGGTCCTATAGCACACGAAATGATTGGCCTGACTGTGCCCTTAAACAAGCTTACATTGTTTTAACACAGTTATGTTGTTGAGTTATTTGCAGGTCATCATCATTGCACTCCCAACATGTCCATAGGTGCTCAGATCCCCTTCTCAGCAAGTCCCGCAGTGTCCAGCGACTGACGACTCCAGCTCTGTGTTGGTTGATCGTTTACGCCAGCAGGTATGGTACTTGATGATGATAATACTTGTGTTGTCACTTTTGACGTTCCAGTACCCAACATTCCCTTGCCATGTAACAGTAAATAGAGTAAAGAGGCCCACCACGACCAGTAGCGTATAGGGAATATGGTGCTAGTGTCAATAATTGTAACAGACCTTCGACGCATGATTTTTGGGTTAATGTGGTCGGTATTACGCCATTGCCGCTTTCATCATCATCATGTGCCATACCGGTTAACGTAGGCGATCATGTCCTTCCACAAACTTCAGTGCATCGCAAAAGTTCTGTTGTTAACTGTTTTCCATGCCGTGACACCAAGCGATTCAGTATTTTCTCTCTTTGTTCGTCCACAATCTCTCTTTCCTTTTATTTTGCCAGTTGTAACCGACTATTCCAACTTTCCCCTTCTCATGATGTGCCTAAAAAATGTTGGTTGTTTCTTTCTTGTGTTTTTTAGGAGTTCCCCTTTTGTGTTGGCTTCTTTGAAAATTTCTTCATTGGTCATGTTAGCTGTCCAAGGAACTTTCAACATTCTTCTGAGAAATCCCATCTCCGTGCCCTCTAATCGTCCTTACATTTGTTTGTCTATTGTCCATGATTTGCTTCCATAGGTCATAATTGGTTATATGTTGCGCCGATGAACTCTCTTTCTCACTTCTATTGACATAGATTTGTTGCATAAGATTTTTTTCATTTTCTGAAATGCTATTTTGGCCTGAGCTATTCTGCTTTTTATTTCCGTGGTGCATCTTCCATCTGATGTTATTATTGTGCCCAAGTATTTGACACGTTGCACTTGTTTCAGATTTGTCCTGTTGATTTCTATGCTGCATGATGATGATCTTTCTATCTATCTTTCGTTCACCCGAAGTATTGTCTATATCTGCAATTTCGTTTCCTGTATAAATTTTACTGTCTTTTGTAATTCTTGCAGTGGCCCATATAGTTTTGTCTGTAGTGTTGTATCTATGGGCCAATTGATTTTCCTCAGTCTACTATATTATGTGCAATCTTGAGGTATGTGTTCAGCAGTCTGGGGTGCCTGTCCACATGTACAAGTAGGTGATGTGCCGATCTTGAATTTTGTATACATGTGACTATGGAGTCGATTGTGTCCTATTCTGAGGCATATAATGATAACTTGTTCATATCTATTCATTTTATGAAAGGCATCCTGATTTGGGGCTTGTGGACCTCTGATTGATTTGATTATCTGTTTCTTATGATGGTATGTAACCGGTGTATCTAGTTGTGTGCCTGTTGAACCTTCCTTTGCCAACTGATCTGCTTTCTCATTTCCTGGTATTCCACAGTGAGATGGGATCCACTGCAGAGCCCAACCCTGTGGTGCTTGCAGAGTTCAGTCAATAAGGTCTGCAGATGTGGTAATTTTCTGGATTGTAGTGCCTGGAGTACTGATCTTGCATCTGTCAAAAACACTACAGACTGTGGGCTAAGATTACTGTTCAGCAGTTTTTCTATTGCCAACTTTATTGCTTGTATTTCTGCATCATAATTGTGACAATATTTCCCTGTTGCTATTTTATTCATATCCCTAGTGTTATTTGGGTACTCTATATATGCACATGCTTCCCCATTCTTTACTGCATTCTGTGCTGATCCATCTGTGTACACACGAATCCATAGGTCTTGTGGGTATTCTTAATCCAGGAAACTGAGAGCTATTGTTTTTCGCTGTAGACTATTCTGTTATTTGTCAACTATTCCTTTCACTTCTGTCCGTATTTGTATTGATAATCCTGATTCCTCTGTCCAGGGATTATGATGGTGATGATTGTTTCTTCGATATGACCATTACTTCTATTTTCTTACTATTCAGACTGAGACCTTTCTTGTTGCTTTCTTTTACTATTATGTATATCATTTCTTGTAGTTCATTCTCTGTTTCTGCTGTTAAGACTGTGTCATCTGCATATCGCAAATTATTTATGTTGTGACCGTTGACTTCAATTCCTTTTTTGTCTACTATGGATCTCATAATATGTTCGCTGTAAAGTGAAAACAAATCCGGCGGCTTTCCCAAAAAAATCGGGGACCCATCTATGGCTGGCTGAACCTGAAAGCCGTCGATCAGAATCGAACCAGACAATTTGTCCTTAGTAGTCCAGTTCACTAACCACTGAGGTAATACGGCTCGCTTCCTTGCTATGGGGTTGCCAATAATGTACGGGGATGTGGTAAAGCAATGAAAGAAGGACAATCTGGTAGATAAAAAAGTGGAATGGTTGCAGCTTAACAGTGATAAAAAAAAGGCATAAACCGTTTCGACTTGTGCGCTTAAAACCTGGTCTGAGACAAAGACACTAACGACAAACACAGAAAGAAAGTAGAAAAAAGTACACAGTTAATAATGAAAAATAACAACATGAACAAAATGTTGTCCACGATGTATGCCAGCAATTTATCTAAATGTGATCAGTGACTAATAGTTGACTACTTTGACTAAAAGGTGACAGGTTTGACTAATAGTTGACTACTTTGACTAATAGTTGACTGCTTTGTTAACAGTTGACTGCTTTGACTAACAGTTGACTGCTTTGACTAACAGTTGACTGCTTTGACTAATAGTTGACTGCTTTGACTAATAGTTGACTGCATTGACTAACAGTTGACTGCTTTGACTAACAGTTGACTGCTTTGACTAACAGTTGACTCTCTTGACTAATAGTTGACCGTCTTGACTTATAGTTGACTGCTTTGAATAAACAGTTGACTGCTTTGACTAATAGTTGACTGCTTTGACTAATAGTTGACGGCTTTGACTAATAGTTGACTGCTTTGACTAATAGATGATTGCTTTGCTAATAGTTGACTGCTTTGACTAACAGTTGACTGCTTTGACTAACAGTTGACTCTCTTGACTAATAGTTGACTGTCTTGACTTATAGTTGACTGCTTTGAATAAACAGTTGACTGCTTTGACTAATAGTTGACTGCTTTGACTAATAGTTGACTGCTTTGACTAATAGTTGATTGATTTGACTAACAGTTGACTGCTTTGACTAATAGTTGACTGTTTTGACTAATAGTTGACTGTCTTGACTAGTAGTTGATTGATTTGACTAACAGTTGACTGCTTTGACTAACAGTTGACTCTCTTGACTAATAGTTGACTGCTTTGACTAATAGTTGATTGCTTTGCTAATAGTTGACTGCTTTGACTAACAGTTGACTGCTTTGACTAACTTTTGACTGTCTTGACTATTAGTTGATTGATTTGACTAGTAGTTGATTGATTTGACTAATAGTTGACAGCTTTGACTAATAGTTGACTGCTTTGACTAATAGTTGACTGCTTTGACTAATAGCTGATTGCTTTGCTAATAGTTGACTGCTTTGACTAACAGTTGACTGCTTTGACTAACAGTTGACTGTCTTGACTAGTAGTTGATTGATTTGACTAAAAGTTGACTGCTTTGACTAACAGTTGACTCTCTTGACTAATAGTTGACTGTCTTGACTTATAGTTGACTGCTTTGAATAAACAGTTGACTGCTTTGACTAATAGTTGACTGCTTTGACTAATAGTTGACTGCTTTGACTAATAGTTGATTGATTTGACCAACAGTTGACTGCTTTGACTAATAGTTGACTGCTTTGACTAATAGTTGACTGTCTTGACTAGTAGTTGATTGATTTGACTAACAGTTGACTGCTTTGACTAACAGTTGACTCTCTTGACTAATAGTTGACTGCTTTGACTAATAGTTGATTGCTTTGCTAATAGTTGACTGCTTTGACTAACAGTTGACTGCTTTGACTAACTTTTGACTGTCTTGACTAGTAGTTGATTGATTTGACTAAAAGTTGACTGCTTTGACTAACAGTTGACTCTCTTGGCTAATAGTTGACTGTCTTGACTAGTAGTTGATTGATTTGACTAACAGTTGACTGCTTTGACTAACAGTTGACTCTCTTGACTAATAGTTGACTGTCTTGACTAGTAGTTGATTGATTTGACTAATAGTTAACTGCTTTGACTAACAGATGACTACGTTGACTAACAGTTGACTTCTTTGACTAATAGTTGACTGTCCTGACTAATAGCTGACTGCTTTGACTAATAGTTAACTGCTTTGACTAATAGTTGACTCCGTTGACTAATAGTTGATTGCTTTGACTAATAGTTAACTGCTTGACTAATAGTTGACTGCTTTGAATAACAGTTGACTGCTTTGACTTATAGTTGACTGCTTTGAATAACAGTTGACTGCTTTGACTAACAGTTGACTGCTTTGCATTATAGTTGACTGCTTTGACTAACAGTTGACTGTCTTGACTAACAGTTGACTACTTTGACTAACAGTTGACTGCTTTGACTAATAGTTGACTACTTTGACTAACAGTTGACTGCTTTGCATTATAGTTGACTGCTTTGACTAACAGTTGACTGTCTTGACTAACAGTTGACTACTTTGACTAACAGTTGACTGCTTTGACTTATAGTTGACTACTTTGACTAACAGTTGACTGCTTTGACTTATAGTTGACTGCTTTGACTAACAGTTGACAGTCTTGACTAATAGTTGACTACTTTGACTAATTGCTGACTGCTTTGACTAAAAGTTGACAGGTTTGACTAATAGTTGACTGTTTTGACTTATAGTTGACTGATTTGCCTTATAGTTGACTGCTTTGACTTATAGTTGACTGCTTTGCCTTATAGTTGACTGCTTTGACCTTTAGTTGACTGCTTGTGCGAGGAGGGGAAAACAAACCTAATGAAGATCCTGCTCCACCATTGTAGTAGAAGTCTAGACAGCCTTGACAAATGAAGAGGGTTTGAAGAGGATAGAAGATCCGGCCCTAAAAAACCGGTAATGAAGTCGGATATATTGGGCCGAAAGGTTTTGATATTACAACTAGCAGTGCAAACCACAACACCCGGTTTTCTTTGAAGGGTGGGATTAAGTAATAAACAGTAGGAAGGAAACAAACACATTTAGAACATGGTGGTCGCTTATCTCATCCGATCAATCATTATTAGTCTACATATTGCAACTTGCTGTTTTCCGCGGAGCTGCCCGTATGCATCATATTTCTATTAACTCTGGTGTTCTGTTGTGTATGCTCATGTGTTTGCTCTTGATACATCTCTTCGACTCCTCATAAGTTATTCTTGAAGCTGGTTATGACAGGACTCTCTCCTCCCTTTGATAATTTATCAGGCTTGTGTGACGTCAACTTTTCTTGCCAGTTTGTCACTCAAATAGATCGGTGTGTCCAAGATCAACATATTCATCATTATCAATACTTCTTACCTGTTCCCGACAACTTTCATAGATCAATGTACACTAGAACTCTGATGTCCCCGCAGGCTTTGGGCCACGTCGTTGTTATTTCATTTCGGTTTTTTCTGGACTCCTTGCATTTTCTTTTCTACAATTCTCCATATGAACCCTTGATATCCAAATTAATGTACACAGTCGAGTGTTTATTTTTCTTCAAATCTCTTGCATGAGTCCATGTGTGTTTCATCTTTAACACCCTATGCCTTTTTGTAATTATATAACTGTATAACTGTATGCATCGAGGAAATTCTCAAAGAAACCAACTCAAAAAGGGAGCTCCTAAAAAACATCAGAAAGAAAGAGTCGACATTTTTCGGGCACATCATGAGAAGAACGTTGGAATACTTGGTTACAACTGGCAAAATACAGGAAAAGAGAGATCGCGACGACAAAGAGAGAAAATACTGGATAGTTTTGTGTCACGGCATGAAACACAGTCAACAACAGAAGTGATATGATGCGCTGTTGATAGATGGGCTACAAAGGACAAAAGGTTGAGTTCGATCTTGATCGACGGCTTCCGGGTTCACCCAGCCTTAAATGGGTACCGGATTTTTCTGGGAATGTGAAGCGGCACAGGCGTAATACTGACCATCAAAACCCAAAAAATAATGTGCCGAAGGTCTGTAAAAATTATGGTCATTAACACCATGTTCCCTACACGCCACTTGGCGTGATGGGGCTCTGTACGTACTGTGGTTAGAAAATTGTGAAAGGACATGATCGCCTACCTGTGTGGTACATGATGATGATCGTTTACAACTTCTATCATGTTCATTATATGCATTAAACGTCAACAATGCATGGACATTCTTTATTGCTCTTTCTATCACTAAGGATGTTATATGATCATTGATACAGTTTTTCATCTAATTATATACGAACTCGACAGTTATTTTTGTCTTCTTCTTCTTCTTCTTCTTCTTCTTCTTCTTCTTCTTCTTCTTCTTCTTCTTCTTCTTCTTCTTCTTCTTCTTCTTCTTCTTCGTTTTCTTCTTCTTCTTCTTCTTCTTCTTCTTCTTCTTCTTCTCTTCTTCTCTTCTTCTTCTTCTTCTTCTTCTTCTTCTTCTTCTTCTTCTTCTTCTTCTTCTTCTTCTTCTTCTTCTTCTCTTCTTCTTCTTCTTCTTCTTCTTCTTCTTCTCTTCTTCTTCTTCTTTCTTCTTCTTCTTCTTCTTCTTCTTCTTCTTCTTTCGTTTTCTTCTTCTTCTTCTTCTTCTTCTTCTTCTTCTTCTTCTTCTTCTTCTTCTTCTTCTTCTTCTTCTCTTCTTCTTCTTCTTCTTCTTCTTCTTCTTTCTTCTTTCTTCTTCTTCTTCTTCTTCTTCTTCTTCTTCTTCTTCTTCTTCTTCTTCTTCTTCTTCTTCTTCTTCTTTCTTCTTCTTCTTCTTCTTCTCTTCTTCTTTCTTCTTCTTCTTCTTCTTCTTCTTCTTCTTTCTTCTTCTTCTTCTTCTTCTTTCTTCTTCTTCTTCTACTTTTTCTTCTTCTTCTTCTTCTTCTTCTTCTTCTTCTTCTTCTTCTTCTTCTTCTTTCTTCTCCTTCTTCTTCTTCTTCTTCTTTCTTCTTCTTCTTTCTTCTTTCTTCTTCTTCTTCTTCTTCTTCTTTCTTCTTCTTCTTCTTCTTCTTCTTCTTCTTCTTCTTCTTCTTCTTCTTCTTCTTCTTCTTCTTCTTCTTCTTCTTCTTCTTCTTCTTCTTCTTCTTCTTCTTCTTCTTCTTTTTCTTCTTCTTCTTCTTCTTCTTCTTCTTCTTTCTTCTTCTTCTTCTTCTTCTTCTTCTTCTTTCTTCTTCTTCTTCTTTCTTCTTCTTCTTCTTCTTCTTCTTCTTCTTCTTTCTTCTTCTTCTTCTTCTTTCTTCTTCTTCTTCTTCTTCTTCTTTTTCTTCTTCTTCTTCTTCTTCTTCTTCTTCTTCTTCTTCTTCTTCTTCTTCTTCTTCTTCTTCTTCTTCTTCGTCTTCTTCTTCTTCTTCTTCTTCTTCTTCTTCGTCTTCTTCTTCTTCTTCTTCTTCTTCTTCTTCTTCTTTCTTCTTCTTCCTCTTCTTCTTCTTCTTCTTCTTCTTTCTTCTTCTTCTTCCTCTTCTTCTTCTTCTTCTTCTTATTCTTTCTTCTTCTTCTTCTTCTTCTTCTTCTTCTTCTTTCTTCTTCTTCTTCTTTTTCTTCTTCTACTTTTTCTTCTTCTTCTTCTTCTTCTTTCTTATTCTTCTTCTTTCTTCTTCTTCTTCTTCTTCTTCTACTTCCTCTTCTTCTTCTTCTCCTCCTTCTTCTTCTATCTTTCCTCCATTGCCGTTGGCGTCGAGGGGAGATACAATCTGCAATTCTTTGCTCTTCTGTTGGCCTCTTCTGGTGTTATCTCTCCTAGTGACTCTAGTATTCCCTTTATCCATCTCTTTCTCGGTCTTCCTCTTAATCTGGCATTTTCGTAGCGTTTGTCTATGGCTCTTTGAGTCATTGTTAGTTCTTTTTGTCTTGTTATGTGGCTGAACCAATTTATCTGTTGTTTCTTTATGAATTCGATGACTGGTTCAATTTCGAGTTTCTTCCTCAGGTCGGTGTTTCTTACCCTGTCCCTTAAGCTGTTTCCTGTCATTCTTCTGACACATTTCATTTCGGTGGTGGTTCTTTATTTTTGTCTACAGTTTAAAATATCCACGCTGTTTCACGTTGAAGATTGCTTCTTTCTGGCGGAATGCAATTTGTTCTGGCAGACTTAGACACTATAGCTCGTTTCAAATCATCTGCTCAACTTTTAAAATCGATATCTTTTAATCTCTTTTTGTAATTTTTTCAAAATTTGCATGTAAAGTTATAATGATTAGAACCCAACAGGGAATTAATTTCATTAAAAAAACATTTGGTTATTATTGTTGCTTATTTGATTTATATAAATTTATAAAGACCCATTGATGTAGTCAAAACTTAATGTTTACAGTATTTTAAGTTAAAAATAGCGATTAAAAATCCATACACGGTACAATTGACGTTTTGCACACTTTCCACGTGGGCTTTCTGACACAATTAGACACTTGTAGAAAACACGAGGCATTGTGTGTTCCATTTCCGTTCATTCATAGGTGGAGACGTGGAACAATAACATTTATCATGAGTCTTAAAATGAAATTCTGCAGTTTACAAAACATCGCAATAAAAATGTATGACTATTTTTGCAAAGAGGCTAAACGAGGAAGATTATTTCATTCTTTAGAAAACCCTGAGAATAGGACAAGACACATTTTGGATTTATCTAAACGGTCATTTAATCGCTGGATTCAAGCACGTGACCGTCAATGTTCCAAATATACAAAATCACAAGGAAGAGCAAAAATGTTGGATAATTTCGACAGTGAACTTATTAGAAGTGAAATTCGCAAAATGTTGGGTATGAATGAAACTGTTACAATAAGAAAATTAAAAGTATCGCTGAAAAAGAACAACAGTATTGAAATATCAAAGTCTCCATTATGGAGGAATGTGAGAGCTGCAGGCTTTACATTCAGAAAGTATTCCAATGGACGAAACATCATCTGTGAGAAGCCACATATAGTAGTCATGAGAAGCAAGTACTTACGTGAAGTAAAAGAGGTACGCAAGCAAGGTTATGATATTGTGTACTTGGATGAAACATGGATCAATGCTCACCACACTAACCAAAGGGAATGGTAGTCATCAGATGGAAAGATTAAGAGATTAATACCTAGCAGCAAAGGTCAGCGCTTGATAATTGCTCATGCAGGTAGTCGACAACATGGACTAATACAGAATGCAGAGCTCATTTTTCTTTCAAAATCCATAGACAATCGGGATTATCACTCTGAGATGAATGGTCACATATTTAGACATTGGATTGAAAATTCTGTTCTCCCATCACTAGATCGACCATCTTGCCTAATAATGGAACATTGTTGCACTTGAAGATAAAGTCCCGACGTCATCCAGTACAAAAGATGCTATTAAGATATGGCTCACAAAGGAGCACATACAATTTAATAACATGTACTTAAAACCTGAATTACTATCTCTAGTAAAGCAAAAACAGAGGACAAAGATTTTTCAAATAGATAAGATTATCCAAGAGCACGGTCATATAAGTTTGAGGCTGCCACCTTACCATGCTCATTTAAATCCAATAGAACTAATCTGGGAAAATTAAAAGGACAAGTGGCAGATGAAAATACAACATTCAAAATATGCGATATAAAGACTCTTGCTAATCTCGCTTTATTAAATATAGACAAAGATTATTGGGCTAAATGTGAAGACCACGTCTTAAAACAGGAAGAGGAATATTGGAAAAATGATGGTTTGTGGAATGTTCAACCCCAAACAGTTATTAATCTTTTAGACTCGTCTGATTCAGAATGAAAGTATATAGCCCCCACAATGTTGGCCCCTATATTACCTTAAATTAGTTCAACAAACGGTCCTTTTCAGGACCACACAACTATGAAAATTGGACATACAGGTATACCTTGATATTATAATCCGTCCTCGAACTGAGCAGACAATAATTCTCCTGGTGTTTTGTTTTATCCAGTTATTTCCCATTACGGCCACGCCTTTACCTAGTGAAAATTAATCATAGACCAGCAACTGCGGTAATTTCTATTCTTTAGGGCTTCACAGTTTACAATTTTGACAAACATCAAAGAAATATCGCCGCTTTAAGAAAACTGCAGCTGCAAGATATTTGTTAAATATACATTTAAAGGGTCTTTTGCATTCTAATAACATTTAGAAAATTTCAAAAGTTTGTAACAAACGGTTAGAGAGTAATAGCGTTTTGAAGTTGGGCAGATGATTTGAAACGAACTATAAACGAAATACACTGTACAAAAAAAAATACATTAATTTCTTTATATTTTAATAAGAAAACAGTCTTCGTTGTCTTTACTGACTTCCTTATTTTCCTGTTCAGTGTGACCAGAAATGACTTTTAGATAATAAAATTGAATTGATGTAGCGTCTCAACGATCTGCAACCGACGTTTAATAACACTGATTTATTGATTATTTTATATTTGAATTTCCGAAGTTATGTTTTTGATGTGCAATTTGTTACTAGTAAAGTAAAAAAAAAAATGTAAAGAGCCCCGTCACGCCTAGTGGCGTATAACGAATATGGTGTTAGTGGTCATACATTTTACAGACTTTCAGCACATGATTTTTGGGGTAATGTGGTCGGTATTACGCCCGTACCGCTTTACTTTACCAGAAAAAAACCCGGTACCAATTTAAGGCTGGGTGAACCTGGAAGTCGTCGGTTGGGATCGAACCCTACCTCTTGTAATTTGTAACTAGTATTTGTATTTTGTGTACCTGAAATACATTTTAAAACTATGTTATATTATTACTATTTCAATTTTTATATCAAAAAATAATTTTGTTGTACATGTACATATCATGTTGTAGGGAAATAAAGAACAGTAGAGCCTTCTACTTCTGACGACCATAACACTGAACGTTTCAGAGTTCGAAAGCTAAAACGATAACATTTTAATCAAGAGTTTGAACACCCACGTCAACATTCGAACTGCGAGTGCGCAAAGGCGCGTTAAAAAAAAAAATATGACGTCTGTAAAAGTATTCTATGATTTTGTTGTTTGCCTATATAATCTCTTGCCCTACATTCGTGTGTTATTAGTGACTTTTCTCGCCTTATTTTGGGTATTCTTAGTTATATATAGCCACCCTCTATTAGAGCATACAGCAAGAGTATAGAAGCAACGGAGCCTGTAAGGAAGTTTGTAGGATCAGGGATTGAATTCAAACAAAAACATATTGTGAAGTGTGACAGCGGTTCTCGTGTGACGGATCTAGAAATGGTGAACCAAAACTAGAAAACAGTAGCAAAAAGGGGACAGAGAGAGAGAGAAAGAGAAAGAAAGAAAGAGAGAGAGAAAGAGAGAGAGAGAGAGAGAGAGAGAATAATCAGAAGCACAGTTTTTTGGTGTGTTTTAAAAGAAGGGAACTCCCCTCATAAACAGAAACCTTTCTTTCTCTCTCTCTCTCTATCTCTCCCTCTCTCTCTCTCTCTCTCTCTCTCTCTCTCTCTCTCTCTCCATCAACTACATAAGATATCACAACTCCTCAAAAAAATCACAATAAATGCAAATTTCAATTTTGTATAATTGGTCAAATAAATTTCTCAGACTTCGAAAACTTAACAGTAGAAACGGCCTGCTGGAGCGACTTATGTTCGAAGTGCGAAGCACCACTGTATTCAAGTTAACCCTTTCTTCTTCTTCCTCTTCTTCTGCCTCTTCTTCTGCGATCATGGCTCACTCAGACTAGGACTGTGGGTTCATTTATGAAGGCATCTGTCTGTTTCAGTGATTCGGTTGCCCGTAGAGTTTCTCTTTCAGGAAGGTAGGTGTGGGCCACATTAGCCTCCTCTGACCTGTGTACTGGGGAAGGGAGGGGGCAATCATGTGGGGCGTGTTTTGTTGTCATGTTATCCAGGGTATAGTGGCATTGGCTGGTAATTCCTATTTTAAGTTTGATGAACATGTGATTTCATTTTATCCGGGTTTGCTTTCCTTAGCCTTTGTTTGTCGCCAATATTCCTGGCATGTAAGATTGTCTTTTCTTTAGGGGGATTCAGCCCTTATAAGGTCGGCCCTCCCAGGTTTACGAGCACCATCTGCCCGAGCCTTGTGTAGAGTTTTCTCTCTCATAAGTGGTCTGATCTTCTGAGCTCTTGAGCACCATCTGCCTGTAGAGGACAGAAAGAGGAGAAAATATATAGAAGCATTTAACCCATGAAGTGGTGATGGAATAGTTCAACCAGAGCGTGTACCACTCGCTGGTTGGATCTGCGTCTTCACTTAAAGGGTTCCATCTACCTCCCTGGCTCCTTTGGCTTCTCACCAAGGACCTGTCCAGCTTGGGTGACCCTTCCAGTAGATAAGCTCCCGTTGACATAGCTCCTTTGATCCCGGAGGTGCACAAGCACCCCGACCACAACAAGGTGAGCCTAATGTGGAAGGAATTTAATCATTTCAAGCCCTTTCATTTGAATGTCAGGGGCAGAGTGTGTTGTTGTTTATTACTTTTACCTTTTAAGCATAGTTTGCCAGGTAAGCCATTCTTTTATTTATTCCGCTGGGTTGGCTGTAGAACGAACCCGCATCATTTAATTACTAACCCAGCGCTCTAACCATCAGGCTCCTGACAATATCTATTATATATAAAATACGAAATTAGCGAACAGTATTGACTATACTTTCCTCTTCGTTTATTCTTATATGTGCTATACTTATAGATGAAACTGATAACGAAGATATCACATATAAGTTTCTCATCGTATCATAGCTTTGTCAAAGAAAAGGCTATGTTGCGGTTACGAATTCATATTTGACTTCTCTACTTTAGGTAGATCTATTGAATGTGTTTGTAGCCATGAGGGCAGTACCACATTTATCAAGCATGATCGCTTCTTGAAGACGACCTTCAGCGATTTAAATGAGCTCTTTATGCAGTTAATCTGGTAGAGATGTTTTAGTATGCTCCGATCAGACAGAAAAGTTCTCTATTCTTAAAAGCTCAACATCAACATACTGAATCATCACGATCAATATGTTTAACTTTAACATGGAGTGTGATGCTTTGAAACACTCTGCGATCAAAAGTCAGTGGACATCAACATTCATTTATTTGCGGCTTTTTCACATATCGATTATTTTTTGTTTTGTTGGATGGGCTTAAGGGAAAAGTGACCGCTGTTTTATTGCGGAGATAACCTTGTGTTATTGGCTGAGATAACCTTGTGTTATTGGCTGAGATAACCTTGTGTTATTGGCTGAGATAACCTTGTGTTATTGGCTGAGATAACCTTGTGTTATTGGCTGAGATAGCCTTGTGTTATTGGCTGAGATAACCTTGCGTTATTGGCTGAGATAACCTTGTGTTATTGGCTGAGATAACCTTGCGTTATTGGCTGAGATAACCTTGCGTTATTGGCTGAGATAACCTTGTGTTATTGGCTGAGATAACCTTGTGTTACTGGCGGAGATAACCTTGTGATATTGGCGGCGATAACCTTGTGTTACTGGCGGAGATAACCTTGTGATATTGGCGGAGATAACCTTGTGTTACTGGCGGAGATAACCTTGTGATATTGGCGGAGATAGCCTTGTGTTATTGGCGGAGATAACATTGTGTTATTGGTGGAGATAACATTGTGTTATTGGCGGAGATAACCTTGCGTTAATGGCTGAGATAACCTTGCGTTATTGGCTGAGATAACCTTGTGTTACTGGCGGAGATAACCTTGTGATATTGGCGGAGATAGCCTTGTGTTACTGGCGGAGATAACCTTGTGATATTGGCGGAGATAGCCTTGTGTTACTGGCGGAGATAACCTTGTGATATTGGCGGCGATAACCTTGTGTTACTGGCGGAGATAACCTTGTGATATTGGCGGAGATAACCTTGTGTTACTGGCGGAGATAACCTTGTGATATTGGCGGAGATAGCCTTGTGTTATTTGCGGAGATAACCTTGTGTTATTGGCGAAGATAACCTAATGTAACTGACGGAGATAATCTTGTATTATTGGCGGAGATAACCATGTGTTATTGGCGAAGATAACCTTGTGTTATTGGCGGAGATAATCTTGTGTTATTGGCGGAAATAACAATTGGCGGAGATAACCTTGTGTTATTTGCGGAGGTAACCTTTGTTATTGGCGGAGATAACCTTGTGTTATTGGCGAAGATAGCCTTGTGTTATTTGCGGAGATAACCTTGTGTTATTGGCGAAGATAACCTAATGTAACTGACGGAGATAATCTTGTATTATTGGCGGAGATAACCATGTGTTATTGGCGAAGATAACCTTGTGTTATTGGCGGAGATAATCTTGTGTTATGGGCGGAGATAACCTTGTGTTATTGGCGAAAATAACCTTGTGTTATTGGCGGAGATAACCTTGTGTTATTGGCGGAGATAACCTTGTGTTATTGGCGAATATAACCTTGTGTTATTGGTGGAGATAACCTTGTGATATTGGCGGAGATAACATTGTGTTATTGGCGGAGATAACCTTGTTATATTGGCGGAGATAACCTTGTGTTACTGGCGGAGATAACCTTGTGTTATTGGCGGTGATAACCTTCTGATATTGGCGGTGATAACCTTTTGATATTGGCGGAGATTACCTTCTGATATTGGCGGAGATAACCTTCTGATATTGGTGGTGATAACCTTCTGATATTGGCGGAGATAACCTTGTGATATTGGCGGTGATAACCTTCTGATATTGGCGGTGATAACCTTCTGATATTGGCGGAGATAACCTTGGGATATTGGCGGAGATAGCCTTGTGTTATTGGCGGAGATAACATTGTGTTAATGGTGGAGATAACATTGTGTTATTGGCGGAGATAACATTATGTTATTGGCGGAGATAACATTGTGTTATTGGCGGAGATAACTTTGTGTTATTGGCGGAAATAACAATTGGCGGAGATAACCTTGTGTTATTGGCGGAGATAACCTTGTTATATTGGCGGAGATAACCTTGTGTTACTGGCGGAGATAACCTTGTGTTATTGGCGGTGATAACCTTCTGATATTGGCGGTGATAACCTTTTGATATTGGCGGAGATTACCTTCTGATATTGGCGGAGATAACCTTCTGATATTGGTGGTGATAACCTTCTGATATTGGCGGAGATAACCTTGTGATATTGGCGGAGATAACCTTGTGATATTGGCGGAGATAACCTTCTGATATTGGCGGTGATAACCTTCTGATATTGGCGGAGATAACCTTGTGATATTGGCGGTGATAACCTTCTGATATTGGCGGAGATAACCTTGTGATATTGGCGGAGATAACCTTGTGATATTGGCGGTGATAACCTTGTGATATTGGCGGTGATAACCTTCTGATATTGGCGGAGATAACCTTCTGATATTGTCGGTGATAACCTTGTGTTACTGGCGGAGATAACCTTGTGTTATTGGCTGTGATAACCTTGTGTTACTGGCGGAGATAACCTTGTGATATTGGCGGAGATAACCTTGTGTTATTGGCGGAGATAATCTTGTGATATTGGCGGTGATAACCTTGTGTTATTGGCGGAGATAACCTTGTGATATTGGCGGAGATAACCTTGTAATATTGGCGGTGATAACCTTGTGTTATTGGCGGAGATAACCTTGTGATATTGGCGGAGATAACCTTGTGATATTGGCGGTGATAACCTTGTGTTATAGGCGGAGATAACCTTGTGATATTGGCGGAGATAACCTTGTGTTACTGGTGGATATAACCTTGTGTTATTGGCGGTGATAACCTTGTGATACTGGCGGAGATAACCTTCTGATTTTGGCGGAGATAACCTTCTGAATGATAGATCAGGAAAAAGCGTTTGATCGTTTGGACAGGAACAAACTTTGGCAAACGTTAGATACCTACTGGGTAGCAGGACAACTACTAGATAATATAATGGCGCTATATAAAAACAGTCAAAGTGCCGTTAGAACCTCGGAAGGTCTGTCAGAATGGTTTCAGGTTACAACAGGTGCAAGACAAGGATGTGTCCTCTCACCACTCATCTTCATCATATATATGGACAAAATACATCAGGAAACAACCAACAATAAGGAAAAATCAAACAATAATATAGAGGTAGAAAGTTCCAACATCAACGAGCTACTCTTCGCAGATGACAAATGCCTAATATATGAGGACGAAAACCTGCTACAACAACATATAACATCTCTAGATAAAAGTTGCACAAACTACTGTATGAAAATTAACACAGCAAAAACAGAGGCTATGAGAATAAGTAAATTAAGACACCCATTAAACATTAAGATCAAAGATAAAGAAATAAAACAAGTAGAAGAATTCAAGTATTTGGGCACAATGTTCACAGAAGATGGAAAACTAGACAGAGAAATTGACATGAGAACACAAAAAGCAAATGCTGTCACATACCAGCTTTCACCATTGCTAAGACATCCAAACATTTCTATGCCAGCTAAAAAACAAATGATAAATAACATTTTCATACCAACTTTGTGCTATGAAAGTCAAACATGAACCCTTTCTCAATCACAATTAAGAAAGATAAATACATGTGAGATGCGATGCTTGAGAATAGTAACAAATAACATAAGAAGAGATAGAATGCCAAATGAAACCATAAGAAAAATTGTAGGAACAAAACCCTGCCAAGAATGTATAGAACAACAACAACTTAAATGGTTTGGCCACCTGGTCAGAATGAATCCTTACCAATCACCATCGAGGGCGATCTTCTCGAGAATGCATGGAAAAAGACCAAGAGGAAGACCCAGAAGAAGATGGATAGATGCTGTGACAGCGACATGTAACAACAGAGGAAAATCACTAGTTCAGACAATTCGAGCAGCACAAGAACGACAAATGATATAAACCACGACACCTTTCAGGTATCAGTGAAAAGAGAAAAGAAGAGGAAGATTGCGGAGATAACCTATGTTATTGGCGAAGATAACCGTGTGTTACTGGCGGAGATAACCGTGTGTTATTGGCGGAGATAACCTTGTGTTATTGGCGGAGATAAGCTTCTGATATTGGCGGAGATAACCTTGTGTTATTGGCGGAGATAACCTTCTGATATTGGCGGAGATAACCTTGTGTTATTGGCGGAGATAAGCTTCTGATATTGGCGGAGATAACCTTGTGTTATTGGCGGAGATAACATTGCGTTTTTGGCGGAGATAACCTTGTGTTATTGGCGGAAATAACAATTAGCGGAGATAACCTTGTGTTATTTGCGAAGATAGCCTTGTGTTATTTGCGGAGATAACCTTGTGTTATTGGCGATGATAACCTAGTGTAACTGACGGAGATAATCTTGTATTATTGGCGGAGATAGCCATGTGTTATTGGTGAAGATAACCTTGTGTTATTGGCGGAGATAATCTTGTGTTATTGGTGGAGATAACATTGTGTTATTGGCGGAGATAATCTTGTGTTATTGGCGGAGATAACCTTGTGTTATTGGCGGAAATAACAATTGGCGGAGATAACTTTGTGTTATTTGCGAAGATAGCCTTGTGTTATTTGCGGAGATAACCTTGTGTTATTGGCGATGATAACCTAGTGCAACTGGCGGAGATAATCTTGTATTATTGGCGGAGATAACCATGTGTTATTGGTGAAGATAACCTTGTGTTATTGGCGGAGATAATCTTGTGTTATTAGCGGAGATAACCTTGTGTTATTGGTGGAGATAACATTGTGTTATTGGCGGAGATAATCATGTGTTATTGGCGGAGATAACCTTGTGTTATTGGCGAAGATAACCTTGTGTTATTGGCGGAGATAACCTTGTGTTATTGGCGGAGATAACCTTGTGTTATTGGCGGAGATAACCTTGTGTTATTGGCGGAGATAACCTTGTGATATTGGCGGAGATAACCTTGTGTTATTGGCGGTGATAACCTTGTTATATTGGCGGAGATAACCTTGTGTTACTGGCGGAGACAACCTTGTGTTTTTGGCGGTGATAACCTTCTGATATTGGCGGTGATAACCTTTTGATATTGGCGGAGATTACCTCCTGATATTGGCGGAGATAATCTTCTGATATTGGTGGTGATAACCTTCTGATATTGGCGGAGATAACCTTGTGATATTGGCGGAGATAACCTTGTGATATTGGCGGAGATAACCTTGTGATATTGGCGGTGATAACCTTGTGATATTGGCGGTGATAACCTTCTGATATTGGCGGAGATAACCTTCTGATATTGTCGGTGATAACCTTGTGTTACTGGCGGAGATAACCTTGTATTATTGGCTGTGATAACCTTGTGTTATTTGCGAAGATAGCCTTGTGTTATTTGCGGAGATAACCTTGTGTTATTGGCGATGATAACCTAGTGCAACTGGCGGAGATAATCTTGTATTATTGGCGGAGATAACCATGTGTTATTGGTGAAAATAACCTTGTGTTATTGGCGGAGATAATCTTGTGTTATTAGCGGAGATAACCTTGTGTTATTGGTGGAGATAACATTGTGTTATTGGCGGAGATAATCTTGTGTTATTGGCGGAGATAACCTTGTGTTATTGGCGAAGATAACCTTGTGTTATTGGCGGAGATAACCTTGTGTTATTGGCGGAGATAACCTTGTGTTTTTGGCGGAGATAACCTTGTGTTATTGGCGAAGATAACCTTGTGTTATTGGCTGAGATAACCTTGCGTTATTGGCTGAGATAACCTTGCGTTATTGGCTGAGATAACCTTGTGTTATTGGCTGAGATAACCTTGTGTTACTGGCGGAGATAACCTTGTGATATTGGCGGCGATAACCTTGTGTTATTGGCGGAGATAACCTTGTGATATTGGTGGAGATAACCTTGTGATATTGGCGGTGATAACCTTGTGTTATTTGCGAAGATAGCCTTGTGTTATTTGCGGAGATAACCTTGTGTTATTGGCGATAATAACCTAGTGTAACTGACGGAGATAATCTTGTATTATTGGCGGAGATAACCATGTGTTATTGGTGAAGATAACCTTGTGTTATTGGCGGAGATAATCTTGTGTTATTGGTGGAGATAACATTGTGTTATTGGCGGAGATAATCTTGTGTTATTGGCGGAGATAACTTGTGTTATTGGCGGAAATAATAATTGGCGGAGATAACCTTGTGTTATTTGCGAAGATAGCCTTGTGTTATTTGCGGAGATAACCTTGTGTTATTGGCGATGATAACCTAGTGCAACTGGCGGAGATAATCTTGTATTATTGGCGGAGATAACCATGTGTTATTGGTGAAGATAACCTTGTGTTATTGGCGGAGATAATCTTGTGTTATTAGCGGAGATAACCTTGTGTTATTGGTGGAGATAACATTGTGTTATTGGCGGAGATAATCTTGTGTTATTGGCGGAAATAACAATTGGCGGAGATAACCTTGTGTTATTTGCGAAGATAGCCTTGTGTTATTGGCGGAGATAACCTTGTGTTATTGGCGATGATAACCTAGTGCAACTGGCGGAGAAAATCTTGTATTATTGGCGGAGATAACCATGTGTTATTGGTGAAAATAACCTTGTGTTATTGGCGGAGATAATCTTGTGTTATTAGCGGAGATAACCTTGTGTTATTGGTGGAGATAACATTGTGTTATTGGCGGAGATAATCTTGTGTTATTGGCGGAGATAACCTTGTGTTATTGGCGAAGATAACCTTGTGTTATTGGCGGAGATAACCTTGTGTTATTGGCGGAGATAACCTTGTGTTTTTGGCGGAGATAACCTTGTGTTATTGGCGAAGATAACCTTGTGTTATTGGCGAAGATAACCTTGTGTTATTGGCGAAGATAACCTTGTGTTATTGACGAAGATAATAATGTGTTATTGGCGGAGATAACCTTGTGATATTGGCGGAGATAACCTTGTAATATTGGCGGTGATAACCTTGTGTTATTGGCGGAGATAACCTTGTGATATTGGTGGAGATAACCTTGTGATATTGGCGGTGATAACCTTGTGTTATTTGCGAAGATAGCCTTGTGTTATTTGCGGAGATAACCTTGTGTTATTGGCGATAATAACCTAGTGTAACTGACGGAGATAATCTTGTGTTATTGGTGGAGATAACATTGTGTTATTGGCGGAGATAATCTTGTGTTATTGGCGGAGATAACTTGTGTTATTGGCGGAAATAACAATTGGCGGAGATAACCTTGTGTTATTTGCGAAGATAGCCTTGTGTTATTTACGGAGATAACCTTGTGTTATTGGCGATGATAACCTAGTGCAACTGGCGGAGATAATCTTGTATTATTGGCGGAGATAACCATGTGTTATTGGTGAAGATAACCTTGTGTTATTGGCGGAGATAATCTTGTGTTATTAGCGGAGATAACCTTGTGTTATTGGTGGAGATAACATTGTGTTATTGGCGGAGATAATCTTGTGTTATTGGTGGATATAACCTTGTGTTATTGGCGGTGATAACCTTGTGATACTGGCGGAGATAACCTTCTGATTTTGGCGGAGATAACCTTCTGAATGATAGATCAGGAAAAAGCGTTTGATCGTTTGGACAGGAACAAACTTTGGCAAACGTTAGATACCTACTGGGTAGCAGGACAACTACTAGATAATATAATGGCGCTATATAAAAACAGTCAAAGTGCCGTTAGAACCTCGGAAGGTCTGTCAGAATGGTTTCAGGTTACAACAGGTGCAAGACAAGGATGTGTCCTCTCACCACTCCTCTTCATCATACTCGTATATATAGACAAAATACATCAGGAAACAACCAACAATAAGGAAAAATCAAACAATAATATAGAGGTAGAAAGTTCCAACATCAACGAGCTACTCTTCGCAGATGACAAATGCCTAATATATGAGGACGAAAACCTGCTACAACAATATATAACATCTCTAGATAAAAGTTGCACAAACTACTGTATGAAAATTAACACAGCAAAAACAGAGGCTATGAGAATAAGTAAATTAAGACACCCATTAAACATTAAGATCAAAGATAAAGAAATAAAACAAGTAGAAGAATTCAAGTATTTGGGCACAATGTTCTCAGAAGATGGAAAACTAGACAGAGAAATTGACATGAGCACACAAAAAGCAAATGCTGTCACATACCAGCTTTCACCATTGCTAAGACATCCAAACATTTCTATGCCAGCTAAACAACAAATGATAAATAACATTTTCATACCAACTTTGTGCTATGAAAGTCAAACATGAACCCTTTCTAAATCACAATTAAGAAAGATAAATACATGTGAGATGCGATGCTTGAGAATAGTAACAAATAACATAAGAAGAGATAGAATGCCAATTGAAACCATAAGAAAAATTGTAGGAACAAAACCCTGCCAAGAATGTATAGAACAACAACAACTTAAATGGTTTGGCCACCTGGTCAGAATGAATCCTTACCAATCACCATCGAGGGCGTTCTTCTCGAGAATGCATGGAAAAAGACCAAGAGGAAGACCCAGAAGAAGATGGATAGATGCTGTGACAGCGACATGTAACAACAGAGGAAAATCACTAGTTCAGACAATTCGAGCAGCACAAGAACGACAAATGATATAAACCACGACACCTTTCAGGTATCAGTGAAAAGAGAAAAGAAGAGGAAGATTGCGGAGATAACCTATGTTATTGGCGAAGATAACCGTGTGTTACTGGCGGAGATAACCGTGTGTTATTGGCGGAGATAACCTTGTGTTATTGGCGGAGATAAGCTTCTGATATTGGCGGAGATAACCTTGTGTTATTGGCGGAGATAACCTTCTGATATTGGCGGAGATAACCTTGTGTTATTGGCGGAGATAAGCTTCTGATATTGGCGGAGATAACCTTGTGTTATTGGCGGAGATAACATTGCGTTTTTGGCGGAGATAACCTTGTGTTATTGGCGGAGATAACATTGCGTTTTTGGCGGAGATAACCTTGTGTTATTGGCGGAAATAACAATTAGCGGAGATAACCTTGTGTTATTTGCGAAGATAGCCTTGTGTTATTTGCGGAGATAACCTTGTGTTATTGGCGATGATAACCTAGTGTAACTGGCGGAGATAATCTTGTATTATTATCGGAGATAACCATGTGTTATTGGTGAAGATAACCTTGTGTTATTGGCGGAGATAATCTTGTGTTATTGGTGGAGATAACATTGTGTTATTGGCGGAGATAATCTTGTGTTATTGGCGGAGATAACCTTGTGTTATTGGCGGAAATAACAATTGGCGGAGATAACCTTGTATTATTTGCCAAGATAGCCTTGTGTTATTTGCGGAGATAACCTTGTGTTATTGGCGATGATAACCTAGTGCAACTGGCGGAGATAATCTTGTATTATTGGCGGAGATAACCATGTGTTATTGGTGAAGATAACCTTGTGTTATTGGCGGAGATAATCTTGTGTTATTAGCAGAGATAACCTTGTGTTATTGGTGGAGATAACATTGTGTTATTGGCGGAGATAATCTTGTGTTATTGGCGGAGATAACCTTGTGTTATTGGCGAAGATAACCTTGTGTTATTGGCGGAGATAACCTTGTGTTATTGGCGGAGATAACCTTGTGTTATTGGCGGAGATAACCTTGTGTTATTGGCGAAGATAACCTTGTGTTATTGGCGAAGATAACCTTGTGTTATTGGCGAAGATAATCATGTGTAATTGGCGAAGATAACCTTGTGTTATTGGCGAAGATAACATTTTGTTATTGGTGAAGATAATCTTGTGTTGTTGATGAAGATAACCCTGTGTTATTGGCGAAGATAACCCTGTGTTATTGGTGAAGATAACCTTTTGTTATTGGCGAAGATAACCCTGTGTTATTGGCGAAGATAATCATGTGTTATTGGCGAAGATAACCTGTTGTTATTGGCGAAGATAATCTTGTGTTATTGATGAAGATAACCCTGTGATATTGGGGAAGATAACCTTGTGATATTGGCGAAGATAACCGCTGTGTTATTTTTACGGTTGAGAAAAAGAAACGGAACAAGTATCTTAAAAGTTTGATATTAATCAAATGTATCACACACAGTTCATGGTGACGGCGGTGCACTTAATGCTATAGGATCGACATCGATCTATAGCTTTTAACCCAATTGATATTGCGAACTTGCCGTTCTCCAAACAACGTGGGTTATCCATTATCCTACAACACTAAAGACACAACTATATGGGCCACTACAAGAATTACAAAAGACAGTAAAATTTATACAGGAGACGACGTTGCAGATATAGACAAGATTTCAGGCGAACGAAAGATAGATAGATACATTGTCCGCTGTTATATCATGTTATGTGGGATCATGTTCACAACACTCCGGGCACATCCATAGGTGCTCTGTTTTTCTATTGACAATGTTTATCAGCACGCAGTCACTGGCTGTGTCAGTGAAGAGAAAATTAAGTTGTTTTCTCTCAAAGTTAACTAAAAAAAATGGCTTGAACATCGTTAAGCGACTGCACAGGGCACGCGATTTTTTATTTTCTAGCTTTATAGAAACACACCTTCTTTGAATTTATATTCGAGCTATGGACTAAGCAATGTTTACATTGAATACCACGATATATGTTATTGCAGCGAGTTGGCAGATTTTTGAAAATGTTTTCAAGGGTTTGAACATAAATGTTTGTTCACAGTTCGTTAACCTTCGTTGTAGATAAAGTCGTTAATTCGATGGCTTCGTTTCGGACGTTTGGTAGCTAAGGACCTAACTTGTGCAAACGGATGGCATTGGCAAGGATCATTTTGAATCTATGAAGTGGGCTCATTTTGTGTTTAACTCAAAAGCATATGTGCTTTTTAACCAAAGAACTTTTTTTTGGGACTCAATGAAGATATCCCCGATGGAAGAATAACTTGTACTATTAGTCGCATAAATGATTCGCTTCCAGAGGTTTATGATGTAAACAAAGCAGTTTTGTCATTGCAAGTGAATAATATCCACACCTCTAATTGGTCAGGATTGGGTAGCAGCAGCAGTTTTATAGCGAACACAGAAAACATCACAGGATTTTGCTGTTCTGAAACAGCTATGCCATGCTACCCTAGAATTGCCTTTAATGGGATTACTGTGACCACAAACCACTCACCATGTGTGTGCCACGTATTTACACCCCTGAAAGAAATTCTGAATATAACAACATCATGTGCCGTCTGTGATATTAATGACCACATACCAGGAGCCTCCACTATGATTGATACAACTGTTGCACCAAACACTTCATCAGCAAAGCCATATCTATGGAATGTTAATCTGACATTGTTCTTGAATGATGTCCAAGTTAATGAGACATCAGAATCGTGTGGCGGCAGCTACAAGAAGGGAGCGGAGAACATCATCAATTGTGTTTTTACTAACTACAGGTCATGTGGCTTCTGTTGGATTGGAAATGATAACTTACCACCACTGTGTGTCTATATGTTTGGAATTGGAGTCATCAATGACGGCCTAACATCATAAAGTGCTACGACGATCATCATTTTCGGGAGGACGTAAACTCCCATGGTATATGGTAGATAGGCGGCAGGAACCATTGAAGGCTATGTCTGAAAAGTGTTCCTTCTTGCAGTTTCCTCATATTCCAAGTCCGGCTTGTTGCAGGAGCTACTGAGTTAAGTGCTCTGTGCACACCGTGAGCTGTGTGTCTCATCCGTTTTGATCCTGCTTCGATATCCCGCTTGTTTACGATGAATGATGATATCGTATAACAGGGAACAGTTGGCTGTGTTCACTTTCTGCGCGGTTTCGCCTTATGTCTTTTTGCGTGTGCTGGGCCTGCTACGATGGGGACTACAGTTACCTTTCTTTGTTTGGGAGATGAGTTAGTAATTCGGATGATTCCACTGGCACGGGCGGTTGAGCAATTATGGATTTTAATTCGTTTGCTGTGAGACCGAGGCCTTCCATAGCCAATAACAATAACAATAACCTTCTTTGAGCAATCAACCTGGAATGGAATCAAAGCCGGCATACTCGATTTTGTGTTTTTCTTATATGTTCTTATATGAGGCTACTTATGGCTTTCTTGATTTTAAGGTTTCTGTTGTAAAAATGTGATTCCTAATCTCATCTAGCGCTGTACTATGTCTTTTATATCAACGGTTTCCAATGCGACTTCGGTCAAGCTGAAACTCATCTCCTTAGCCAGTCTACCGTGACACAGGTAAAATAAAAGCTCAACCAACCATGGGCAGCTAAACGTTCCGGCTGGCAATGGTCCGCTAATGTTTATTTTCCAGAAAAACAGGAAATAGTTAAATGAAGAAAATAAAACAACATTATCTAAAACAACGGTGTCAATAGATGGTTTATTGGTCCAGTAATAAAAATAAAAAGTAAAGAGCCCCATCGCGACAAGTGCCGTATAGGGAATATAGTGGACCATAATTTTTACAGACCTTCAGTACATCATTTTTGGCGGTAATGTGGTTGGTTTGGTCCAGTAATAGGTGCACTTTAACCTTTGGGTCTACATGCAGAGCTAGAATTAAGAACGATAGCACACTATATTCTCAACAACGCGCAAATACTCATCTGTTTCTTAAGTGTTTGTTGAGTGGCGGTGAATGCGCTGTGTCGCTACTTTACGACAACCCCTGATATTTGCGCTTTTCGGTTCGACAGATCTTCGGTATGTGTAACTTTTCTTAAACATTTTTGCCTGAAGTAGCAGCCATTTTTAGCCTACCCTTTTCCACTTTTAACTCGAATTGTTTTTTTTTTTTTTATCTCGCGCGAGTGTATACGAGACCTTGCTTCATTATTAGTCAGCTATGTAGGACTAGTTTTATTTACTTACACATCTGTGTGTGTGTTGTTTGTTCCTGCTGAAGGCCTATTGATCCGAAATGTCGTTCAAATTTGTGTCGTCGTCAATTACGTAAAGCATTCAACCATAGCATTTTTTTTATTTTTTTCCCCTTTTTTCCTCTATACGGGACCTCCTTTCCTGAGAGAACTAGACATCAAATGTCACTACTCAGAGAGAACTAGACATCAGATCTTACTACTCAGAGAGAACTAGACATCAGATCTTACTACTCAGAGAGAACTAGACATCAGATCTCATTACTCAGAGAGAACTAGACATCAGATCTCATTACTCAGAGAGAACTAGACATCAGTTCTCATTACTCAGAGAGAACTAGACATCAGATCTTACTACTCAGAGAGAACTAGACATCAGATCTCACCACTCAGAGACCAGTGGAGAAATCCACGAAGAAACCACGGATTTACAGTGGGAAATTCCAACTGTCTAAGGAGAGGTTCGAACTCGGTACCTCCTGTCTGGATGCTGACGTGGTAATTCGAAACAACACAGTCTGTCAGCAAAAATACAATTTTAACAATTCGGCAATCATTATCACTACTGTATGATTCTGTCTTTATTTCTTTTCAATCTGGCATCTTGTATAAATTTCTTGTGATAAGAAAGCAGTGGATGCTTTGAATAGCTTGAAATTAAAATTAGAAACGTGTGGGATTTCATGTGTCCAGACATTGCAATCTCTCTTTGAATCGCTGGAATGCACGGACGAAAATGAACTTCACATTTCTGTCCATGGTGCTTAAGGTGCTGAAGTGGATGTCTCAGGGATTCAAGAAGTTTTCACGTAGATTTGTTCTCTGCTTCCCTTTTTTGTATGCAACAATCAGAGTATAGAGCCCACAGAGAAAAGCTGGGAAACAAAGGGGTCATTGTTATATTTTATTTTTGATATTGGTCGCTTGTTTAAAATTCCGAATTGTGACGAAGATCAAGTTGGATTGATCCTGAATCTGATTGTGAAATTGTTAAAAGTTTTATGCTCTAAGCAAAAAAAAATATTTATCTATTTCTTGTATTCAAATATAATCCGCAGCATTCACAGAGTTTGTGGGATTAATATACATTTTGTGTGTGCTTTTGTTCAGATAATACATCTTTTGACAATTTGTGAAACCGACTGGGGATAAATCCAAATCAAGTTCTTCTTCGATCTAATTTTGGGGATGTAAGGCATCAACGTCTAATTTCAGTGTTATCTTGCCGTGTTCTCTCTAGTTCCCCAGAGTGTCGACAACAGTATCCCTCAGAGTTGTCTCAGCAACATTAAAATCCAACATATATTTACTTTTTTATTTCTTTTATGTCATCTCTGTTGTCCACATTCATTTATTTTAATTGTTGGCATAGTTTTTGTGGAAGATTGCTGTGCGATATATTAAATTGTGTATTGTCGTGTGAAAGATTGCTGTACAATATATTATATTATGTAATATTTTGTTTTAAGATTGCTGTTCGATATATTAAATTATGTAATATCTTGTGAAATATAGTCACTTTAGCGATATTTTCAATTGTGTAATATCTTGTGAAATATAGTCACTTTAGCGATATTTTCAATTATGTCATATCTTGTGAAATATAGTCACTTTAGCGATATTTTCAATCGTGTAATATCTTGTGAAATAAGTCACTTTAGCGATATTTTCAATTATATAATATCTTGTGAAATATAGTCACTTTAGCGATATTTTCAATTATGTAATATCTTGTGAAATAAGTCACTTTAGCGATATTTTCAATTATGTAATATCTTGTGAAATAAGTCACTTTAGCGATATTTTCAATTGTGTAATATCTTGTGAAATATAGTCACTTTAGCGATATTTTCAATTATGTAATATCTTGTGAAATATAGTCACTTTAGCGATATATTAAATTATGTAATATCTTGTGAAATATAGTCACTTTAGCGATATTTTCAATTGTGTAATATCTTGTGAAATATAGTCACTTTAGCGATATATTAAATTATGTAATATCTTGTGAAAGATAGTCACTTTAGCGATATTTTCAATTGTGTAATTTCTTGTGAAATATAGTCACTTTAGCGATATTTTCAATCGTGTAATTTCTTGTGAAATATAGTCACTTTAGCGATATTTTCAATCGTGTAATATCTTGTGAAATATAGTCACTTTAGCGATATATTAAATTGTGTAATATCTTGTGAAATATAGTTACTTTAGCGATATATTAAATTGTGTAATATCTTGTGAAATATAGTCACTTTAGCGATATATTCAATTGTGTATTATTTTGTATTAACAAATACTTAGTCCTAGTAGGATCGAATGATCAATTGAGGATATCGGTAAAATTTGAGTATTTAAATTGTAAAAGAACCTGGCAGTTGAAAATAGAAAAGAAGTGTTTGCACGCCGCTACTAGCGCCAAATGTAAACGAAGACAAGTAAAATTCCTACTAACTTTCATAATAATGAAACAGCCTTTTGAAATTGCCATAGATGTCTTCGCCGGTGATTTGAAGTTTGTGTTCTGGGCAGAGATCTTTATTTGTTGTCTGGAAAAAGAGCGAAATGTTAAAGGGCATTGCTTGAGCATATTGACGATGATAGTCAAGGTACACATTCTCTATCTATTGTCCTTTGGAACCGAAGACGGCACATAGGGCAGAACCACAATCTAAAGGCAGAAACCATGCGTGCCAAAATGACACATATTGCAGAGATCGCTGTTTCTAAAATCTATGGCTCTGTTTCCATAACAATAAACTTTTACAATGACAGCTTATCAAGCCATCGATCAACCACCTTAGTCGCCTCTTACGACATGCCTGGAAGGTCACAGAGTACAGAGAAGGTACAAACTGTACAAATTACTAGATATAAATTATTGTGAAACATGATTGTTAGAATTGTATTTATTTTCTGTATGTTACGAATATATAATGGAACAAATAAAATAGTCTGGCCACGTGGTAAGACAGAGTGAACAAAACATAACATAACACAAGCCCCTAATAAACGTTACGAGAGCACCAAACGCATCTTTCGACCACGAAAATGATGGATTGATGGAATAATAAAACACTAGGAAACATATAACAACAGCAGTGGCAAACAGAAGAGTAACAAACCACAAACAATATCTCCCCTAGACGATGAACAACAAATGAGGAAGAAGGTTGGAAGAAAATGATTAAACATTTTAAATTTGCAATTATTTTCACTAACAGTTTTAGACTCAAGCGCCATAAACATGTACCGTGTTCGCCGAAATGGTGATTTGACGAAGAGGAAGAAAATAGATCGGTGACAACATCTGAGAATGTACAAGCCTTGATTTCGTCATCTCACAACGGGTGGTCACAAGCATAGAGAATCTGAGCAAGTTGGCTACAGACATCGATAATACATCATCATATGATTTATGAATATTAATTTATATATACAGGGTGTTTTTAAAGTCGCAGTGCAGTGAATATTTCTAATATTCAGTAAATGACGTAATCATCATCTACGTACCACAATTTTGTAAACCACATTTATGAACAAACCGCTACTTCCTTTAAGGTTTTATTTACGTAAAGGACGGGCACTACGCTACTTTCACTGTCTCATTGCTTGAAGGAAATGGTGTTGACGATTGAAAACAGGGTATTTCTGGCTGAGCATGTCTTCCGTAATGGCGGTAAATATACGGATGAGGTCATTAGACAATTCGTGAGGAAATTTCCAGACTCACAAGTCCCTCACCGAAATTCTGTTACAAAATTGATCAAAAAGTTTCGTGAAACCGGTAGTGTGGTAGATGCATACCGATCTGGAAGACCTTCAATTTCACAAGACCAAATTATGGAACTCCAAGACAGAATTACAATGAGTCCAAATGCATCTTTAAACCACTTGTCTCAACAGGTGCAAATATCTAAGAGTTCTGTTCACAAGGTTTTAAGAAGTGAACTACACTATCGTCCATACAAATTAACTGAAGTGTCTCAACTCCAAGAAAGAGATTATGAATCCCGTTTAAACTACTGCATGTGGTTTCAGAATTTTATTTATGAACATGGCGCTGCCATCCTTGACGTCACTTTTTTCACTGATGAGGCCTGGTTTCATTTATCCGGTTATGTGAACAGTCAGAACAATCGGCTGCGGAGCAGTGAAAACCCCCATGAATTTCATCAAGTGCCGCTTTACGATCAAAAAGTCGGAGTGTGGTGCGCTATAAGTCGTATGCGGATAATAGGACCTATATTTTTTAATGAAACAATAAATGCAGAACGTTACCGTACTTTAATTCTGGAACCGTTCATAGCACACCTTACAGAACGAGAAATTATGGAATCCTGGTTTCAGCAGGATGGGGCAACAGCACACACAGCCATAACAACACTCAATTATTTAGAAAGCATATTTGCAAATCGCATTATTTCACGTGGAATCTGGCCTGCTCGTTCACCAGATCTAACACCCCCAGATTATTATCTGTGGGGGGCATTGAAGGGGAAAGTTTATGAAAATAATCCGCAGACAATTAATGACCTAAAGACTGATATAGTAGACAAGATTAAACAAATATCACCAGACATTATTCTGAAGGTTCTCGCAAATATGGAAAGACGAATCACGACATGTCTTGAGGCCCGTGGTGGACATTTTCAACATATGCTTTAGGCACAACTTTATTGTGTTAATACCAACATTACCCATTATAAGCTCGCCGATAGCAGTCAAGTATATTTGAATAATACCATTTATTTTACAATTTGCGTGACGCATTAGTTAACCGCAGTTCTGGTGACGTTTTTTCTTTAGAGAGTATAAATTCACTGCACTGCAACTTTAAAAACACCTATAATATATCATCATCATCATCATCAAGTACCGGGCCTGCTGGCTTAGGTGATCATGTTTCTCCACAACTTTCGGTCACGACAGTTATTTATCATTTATGTTTTTGACCCTCTGCCAAGCCATTCTCTTAAGCTGTCTAGTATCTTTTCTCTTTGTTTCCGTCTATCTCTTCGTCCCTCAATTTTTCCAGTTGTTACAATATATTCTAGCTGTTCTCTTCTCATTACATAGCCAAAATATGATTGCTTTGGCCTCTTTCAGAACGTTTTCATTACTCTTCATAGCTGCCCATGTATTCTCAACATTCTTCTGTAAAACCACATTTCTACAGACTCCAGTAATTTTCTTGTCTGTTGTCCTTTTGGTCATGATTCACATCCATATGTTAAGACTGGCACTACATAACATTTAAGAACTCTTTTTCTTGGCGATCCATGATTGTACAAAAAAATTACGATGGTGGTTTGTTTACGGTCGGCACCGCTAGCCTATGACTAAAAAGTCTCACCCACAAGGCAGTGGTGTTGTTTTATTTCGGGGAACCCTCCCTTAGACTTTTACTCTCCCGAGCATACCTGCAAGGTAGCAGGGCAGCTTCAGGTTGTACTGTTTACTGCATACAGTAGCAGGTAAAATTACCCGTCCTGACATGAGTTATATATATATATATATATATATATATATATATATATATATATATATATATATATATATATAATATTACGTAATTTGTTCTGAATAAAATTTTACTGGAATTCTTGTCATATAAAACGAAAAAATCGAAATATACCAGGTCTTTGATGCTCGGATGTAGTTGCAGCCGTGTTGTTACTTTTCACTTTTTAATTACTTGTAAAATGTGTAATTTGCTTGTTGCAACTGCTGAATAGTAAAAGTTCACATGAATGCGTTCAGGTTCTTACCGGCTGAAAACCTTTATATATATATAGATAGAAAGATAGATAGATAGATAGATAGATAGATAGATAGATAGATAGATAGATAGATAGATAGATAGATAGATAGATAGATAGATAGATAGATAGATAGATAGATAGATAGATAGATAGATAGATAGATAGATAGATAGATAGATAGATAGATAGATAGATAGATAGATAGATAGATAGATAGATAGATAGGTAGGTAGGTAGGTAGGTAGGTAGGTAGGTAGGTAGATAGATAGATAAATAGATAGATAGATAGATAGATAGATAGATAGATAGATAGATAGATAGATAGATAGATAGATAGATAGATAGATAGATAGATAGATAGATAGATAGATAGATAGATAGATAGATAGATAGATAGATAGATAGATAGATAGATAGATAGATAGATAGATAGATAGATAGATAGATAGATAGATAGATAGATAGATAGATAGATAGATAGATAGATAGATAGATAGATAGATAGATAGATAGATAGATAGATAGATAGATAGATAGATAGATAGATAGATAGATAGATAGATAGATAGATAGATAGATAGATAGATAATAATGTATATATATATATAGAGAGAGAGAGAGTGTTAGACAAGGTTGTGTGCTGTCACCAGATTTGTTTAATATTTATAGTGAGATTATTTTAAGATCCATAAGGGGCATTCTTGGAATAACAATTGGAAGTCATAATATAAATAATCTAAGGTATGCTGATGATACAGTATTAATCTCTAAGAGTGAAAATGAGTTACAAGAAGTGTTGGACATTATAGTGAAAGAAAGTAAAAATGAAGGACTCAGCCTTAATAGCAAAAAGACAGAGGTAATGGTAACAACAAAGAAAAAGACATCACCCCAGTGCAAAAAAGACATGTGGAACAATATTAAAACAGGTAAATGAATTTAAATATTTGGGAACTGTTTTGTTAACCTCAGACGGAAGATGTACAAAAGAGGTGAGTTGCAGAATGGCTTAGGCAAAAGCAGCTGTCCAGAAAATGAGGAAGATACTATGCAATCCATTTTTGACAATAGAAACAAGAAAAAGAGTTCTTATATGTTATGTAGAGCCAGCCTTAACATATGGATGCGAATCTTGGACAATAGGACAACAGACAAGAAAATCACTGGAGTCTGTAGAAATGTGGTTTTACAGAAGAATATTAAGAATACCATGGACAGCTAAGAAGAGTTCTGAAAAATGTTCTGAAAGAAGCCAAAGCAAAAAAAGAGAGTTAATTTCCAATATTAGGAAGAAACAATCATTATTTTTTGGCCATGTAATGAGAAGAGAACAACTGGAAAATATTATAACAAACTGGAAAAATTGAGGGACGAAGAGATAGAGGAAAGCAAAGAGAGAAAATAACAGACAGCTTAAGAGAATGGCTTGGCAGAAGGTCAACAACAGAAATAATAAAGAACTGTCGAGATCGAAAGTTGTGGAGAAACATGATCACCTACGGCAGTAGGCCCGGTACTTGATAATGATGATATATATCATCAAACACACATAAACATACATAAACACACACACACACACACACAAACACACATATCATACCTGTTGGCGTAGGCGATCATGTTCTTCCACAAGTCTCTATCCACAGTATCCCTACGCCACTTGGCGTGACGGGGGCTCTTTACATTTTTTTTTATTTTTTTACCCTCTAATAAAGACTCTCATGCTCTGCAATACAGTTTTATCTCATAACTAGGGGACTTATTTGTCTAGAGGTAAAAGTCCACCTCTGGACTTGTCCTGGGTTAGATTCTCACCACAGGCGGTGGACATTTTTCAAAAATCGAACCCGTGGTTCCTTCGTGGCTTTACCCCTTCCCTGTTCTCCGGGTAGTGAGATCCAATGTTTAGCCCTCTCTGGGCAGTGAGGTCCAATGTTTAGCCCTCTCTGGGTAGTGAGATTCGATGTTTAGCCCTCTCCGGGTAGTGAGATCCAATGTTTAGCCCTCTCTGGGTAGTGAGATTCGATGTTTAGCCCTCTCTGGGTAGTGAGATCTAATGTTTAGCCCTCTCTGGGTAGTGAGATCCAATGTTTAGCCCTCTCTGGGTAGTGAGATTCGATGTTTAGCCCTCTCTGGGTAGTGAGATCTAATGTTTAGCCATCTCTGGGTAGTGAGATCCAATGTTTAGCCCTCTTTGGGTAGTGAGATTCGATGTTTAGCCCTCTTTGGGTAGTGAGATTCGATGTTTAGCCCTCTCTGGGTAGTGAGATCCAATGTTTAGCCCTCTTTGGGTAGTGAGATCCAATGTTTAGCCCTCTTTGGGTAGTGAGATTCGATGTTTAGCCCTCTCTGGGTAATGAGATCCAATGTTTAGCCCTCTCTGGGTAGTGAGATCCAATGTTTAGCCCTCTTTGGGTAGTGAGATTCGATGTTTAGCCCTCTCTGGGTAGTGAGATCTAATGTTTAGCCCTCTTTGGGTAGTGAGATTCGATGTTTAGCCCTCTCTGGGTAAAGAAATCCAATGTTTAGCCCTCTCTGAGTAGTGAGATCTAATGTTTAGCCCTCTCTGGGTAGTGAGATCTAATGTTTAGCCCTCTCTGGGTAGTGAGATCCAATGTTTAGCCCTCTTTGGGTAGTGAAATTCTATGTTTAGCCCTCTCTGGGTAGTGAGATCTAATGTTTAGCCCTCTTTGGGTAGTGAGATCCAATGTTTAGCCCTCTCTAGGTAGTGAGATCCAATGTTTAGCCGTCTCGGAAAACGGCGGAAAAAACAGAAGGTCCCGTGTGCACTCGCGCACGTTAAAGAACCTTAGGCAGCTTACAGATGCAAAAGAGCAGACCAAAATGGCCGCTGTTCGGACACAAATTGTTAAGCAAAATCTACCCATCCATGCCAAAGAAGGATGGTTCGGGCCGAAAAGCGCAGCTATCGAGACTAAGCGTAAACTAGCGACATAACGCATCGGCATCCACTTAACGGAGGAACGCTAAGAAGAAGAGATCTTACAACTAAGAAAACTTGCCTCAACACTTCATTGAGATTTGTCCCTTAACTACATGCTGTTCGTAACAGAAAGTATTCCGGAAACTATTTCGGAACTTATATATATAGTTATATATAACTAAACTATTTCGGAACTTATATATATATAGTTATATATAACTAAACTATTTCGGAACTTATATATATAGTTATATATAACTAAACTATTTCGGAACTTATATATATAGTTATATATAACTAAACTATTTCGGAACTTATATATATAGTTATATATAACTAAACTATTTCGGAACTTATATATATAGTTATATATAACTAAACTATTTCGGAACTTATATATATAGTTATATATAACTAAACTATTTCGGAACTGCATGGAGTATAAAAAAAATAAACGCCCCAACATAAGAAATACATTAACGTCTCAGTGATTTTCACTTGTTTCAGGGAAAAAACAACAATCCACTACTCTATTTTACGTGCAGGAATATTTTGATTTCTTTACAATTTAAAAATGAGTCAAAAGTTGATATTTTTTCTTTAATTTAAAAGGAGCAACATATAAGCCTTCCTTGGAAGAAGGTCAACAACAGAAATGATAAATAACTGTCGGTATCGACAGTTGTGGAGAGACATGACCACATACGCAAGCAAGGTGCTTGATGATGATGATGATATATGCCTTCATTTCTTGACATTTACGAAAGCCAACTGGTGGTCTGTTTCTAAGTTGTTAAATTTATTAAAGGAGAACTCTAGTTTTTAATTTCTTAAGCTAATCTATTATGTAATCATCATTTGTTGGCCTGTAATGAGAAGAGAACAGCTGGAATATATTATAACAACAGGGAAAATTGAGGGATGAAGAGATAGAGGGAAGCAAAGAGAAACAAATACCAGACAGATTAAGAGAATTGCTTGCAGAAGGTCAACAACAGAAATGATAAATAACTGTCGAGATCGAAAGTTGTGGAGAGACCTGATCACCTACGCAAGCAGGCCCTGTACTTGATGATGATGAGTCTATTATGTGTAGTTGGTACACGTTTATTTAATAATAATAAAAAATACACTAATTATTATTCCTGATATAAGTATAAAATAACAAGACAATTTCAGAGCGGCTACAGAATTATAGAAATAATTCATGATTTCTCTCGATGAATTAGATAGAACGAAAATAGTGAAAACGTTTATTTTGGCATTGGGCAAATATTTGTTCCGCTGACATTCATCAGACGAGTTGGATAAGAGTTTGTGTTTGCGCGCGCGAGTGTATATTTGGGCGTGTGTGTGGCGCATGTGGGAAGAGTGAGATAATAGTTTTTTTAACGTTAAAACTGTTTTATACAGCAAAAACAGGCTCACTTCTAATATTTATATCTCTTTCAACAAACGTTATTTTGCCATTTGAGGATTACCATGTGCACGTGTGTTCATTTCTTGAGGTTGTATTTGGCCTCATTCATCTGTTATGTCGAGACTGCAATTTGTGTGTGATCAGGTGATCCATCATATTCGAGAATCATCACTTCGGACATCAACAATTTCACGACAGAATCTATTGGCATTTCCTTTAAAGAACGCTTATACTAGTGAGATGCAGAATGGCTCAGGCAAAAGCAGCTTCCCAGAAGATGAGGAAGATACTATACAATCCATTTTTAACAATATAAAACAAGAAAAAGATTTCTTAAATGTTATGTTGAGCCAGTCTTAACATATGCATGTGAATCATGGACAATAGGACAACAGATAAAAAAAAATAACTGGAGTCTGTAGAAATGTGGTTTTACGGAAGAATGTTGAGAATACCATGGACAGCTAAAAAGAGTAATGAAAATGTTCTGAAAGAGGTCAAAGCAAAAGGAGAGCTAATTTCCAATATTAGGAAGAAACAATCATCATTTTTTGGCCAGGTAATGAGAAGAGAACAACTGGAATATATTGTAACAACAGGAAAAATTGAGGGACTAAGAGATAGAGGGAAGCAAAGAGAGAAAACACCAGACAGCTAAAGAGAATTGCTTGGCAGAAGGTCAACAACAGAAATGATAAACAACTGTCGTGATCGAAAGTTGTGGAGAGACATGATCACCTACGCCAGCAGGCCCGGTACTTGATGATGATGATACTGGTGAGATTGACGTCATCATATGCATTTTTGTAATTTTGCCCAAGTTAAAACATTGCACAAAGAGCACGGATCTGATTATTACACGGAGTAGAGATATCTTTATTTCTATAGTCTGTGAAGCATGGACACTCACTGTTGATCGTGGCCAAATTTCTTGCGCATATCTTTAAAAGATATATATTATATATCTATAGTTTGTATATTTATAATATAATAAATATATTTATATTTGATAAAATATCTTTAAAAGAATTGAAAACTGCTAGAATAAAAATTTAGATAAGAGGAGTATCTTGGTCTAAGCACTATGGGCCGGCTACGGCTCGAAAGGTAAATAGATAGATATCTTTAAAACGCCATACAACATATTGATGATGTTCGGAACAAAATCCAGCGGTCCATAGCAGTGTTTCTCAAATCTTATTTCTGTTGTGTCCTCCTTCCGACCTTGTTTTCTTTCTGTGGCCCTTCTCCCGTACTTTCATGAAAATGATGTTTAGAAAAAAAATGTTTTGTTTTCAAATAGATTGTGATATTGCATATCTTCTTCTTCGTTTCTTCCTCATTTACCTTTCAACGTCGAAGGGAGATAAAATTTGCGGTTGTTTGCTCTTCTGTTCTCCTCTGCTGTTGTGTTTTTTATTGTTTCTAATATTCCGTCAACCCATCTTTTTTGTGGTCGACCCTTAGGTCTGGTGTTCTCGCAACATTTATTGAAGGCTCGTTGTGTTGTGTTTTGATCTTTCTGCCTTGTCACGCGGCCAAACCATTTTATCTGTTGTTTCTTTATATATATTCTATGGCAGGGGTTATTTCTATCCTTTTTTTTAGCTCTTCGTTTCTGCTCTTATCTCTCAGGCTATTTCCTGTCATTCGTTTAACACATTTAATCTCAGTAGAGGTTATTTTTCTTATTGTTCTTGCATCCGGGTTGCAGAACTTGCATTGTTTAGTACAACGTTGGGGTATTTTGATTATATATATATATGTAAATATATATAACCCGGAATACTCCAGAAAAAGTAGAACGGCTCCAAAACATTCTATTGTCCTTTCGAGCCGAAGACGGCACATAGGGCAGAACTACAATCTCAAAAACAGAAACCTTGCGTGCCAAAGTGGCACATATTGCAGAGATCACTGCTTCTAAAATCTATGGCTCTGTTTCCATAACAATACTTTTTACAATGACAGCTTGTCAAGCCATCGATCAACCTCCTTAGTCGCCTCTTACGACATGCCTGGAAGGTCACAGTGTCACTATTATCCAAAACATTGCAAGTCAAATATGTCTGAATTCGACACGACCAAAACAAAAGTCCTTGGTATTACTAATACAACTTCATATAACACTTAAACAATGAAATTGTACGAGATGTTGCCAATTATATTTACCTAAGCAACAAAAATGAGGAGCATTTGTTGTATTGGGAAACATATGGGAGGTCCAAAGAAATTAGGTTTAAAACAAAAATTACAATTTTCAACTCCATGTTAAGTTAGTATTATTATATGGCTATGAAACACGGAGAACAATAAAAATGATAATCATGAAGATACAGATCTTCATTAATGGATGCTTGCACAGAATAAAAGGATGGAAATAGAAGGACAAAATCACTAACGTAGAATTATTGAAATGCACCAGTCAAATACCAGTGGATAAAGATATGCGGCGAAGACGATTGCACTGGATAGGACACACACTGCGGAAGCCAACTGAGAGTATTACACAACACACCCTTTTTTTGGAATCCCCAAAGGAAAAAGACAAAGAGGAAAGCCGGAATATTCTTAGAGAAGACAAATGGAAGCAGAGATGAAGATGATGGGGAAGACACGGAATGATCTTAAAAGAATTGCAAGAAACAGAAAGGCTTGAAAAGTGTTTGTTGAAGACCTATGCTCCAGTGACTTTCATGTCTGTTATCCTATTGTCCATGATTCACATCCATATGTTATGACATAACGTTTAAAAAATCTTTTTCTTGCTTCTATTGTCAAAAATTGATTGCACAGTATCTTCCTCATTTTTTGTAAAGCTGCTTTTGCCTGAGCCATTCTGCATCTCACCTCTGTTGTACCATCGGAGGTTAACATTGTTCCCAGATTTTAAATTAATTTACCTGTTTTAATATTGTTCCACTTGTCTTTATTGTGCATTGTAATGATGTTAAATATTGGCCCAAGGAAATTAATAATGACCCTTTGGATAAACACCAAGAATCATCTAAAATTCATCTAGTCAGGATGACAACACGAACCAGATAGCGGAGTAATGGTGTGTAGCGAGAGAGTGCAGTAGAACGATTGTTAATGTCTATGAATTTTTTTTTTTTAAATTGAATAGATGTTGAAGATTTAATATTCAAATCAACGAATTCTTAACTACGGAAACAAAAAGGGCAAAATATAAATCAATTTTTCTACCAAGTCTGTACTATCAGTGCCAGAATTGCACGCTGGACTCTAGAACAATAAGAAAGATAACGACCACCGAAATGAAATGTGTCAGAAGAATGACAGGAAACAGCTTAAGGGATAGAGTAAGAAACACCAACCTGAGGATGAAACTCGAAATTGAACCAGCCATCGAATACATACAGAAACAACAGATAAATTGGTTCGGCCACATAACAAGACAAAAAGAACTAACAATGACTCAAAGAGCCATAAAAAAAACGCTACGAAAATGTCAGAATAAGAGGAAGACTGAGAAAGAGATGGATAAAGGGAATACTAGAGTCACTAGGAGGGATAACATCAGAAGAGGCCAACAGAAGAGCAAAGAATCGCAGATTGTATCTCCCCTCGACGCCAACGGCATAGGAGGAAGGATAGAAGCAGAAGAAGAACGAATTCTTTCCTAATCTGACACGTCGGTTGTTACATGTCGTCTTAAGTGCGAAGAACATCCAATGTAAACAGACAGCAATAAACAAGAACATCCAATGTAAACAGACAGCAATAAACAAGAACATCCAATGTAAACAGACAGCAATAAACAAGAACATCCAATGTAAACAGACAGCAATAAACAAGAACATCCAATGTAAACAGACAGCAATAAACAAGAACATCCAATGTAAACAGACAGCAATAAACAAGAACATCCAATGTAAACAGACAGCAATAAACAAGAACATCCAATGTAAACCGACAGCAATAAACAAGAACATCCAATGTAAACAGACAGCAATAAACAAGAACATCCAATGTAAACAGACAGCAATAAACAAGAACATCCAATGTAAACAGACAGCAATAAACAAGAACATCCAATGTAAACAGACAGCAATAAACAAGAACATCCAATGTAAACAGACAGCAATAAACAAGAACATCCAATGTAAACCGACAGCAATAAACAAGAACATCCAATGTAAACAGACAGCAATAAACAAGAACATCCAATGTAAACAGACAGCAATAAACAAGAACATCCAATGTAAACAGACAGCAATAAACAAGAACATCCAATGTAAACAGACAGCAATAAACAAGAACATCCAATGTAAACAGACAGCAATAAACAAGAACATCCAATGTAAACAGACAGCAATAAACAAGAACATCCAATGTAAACAGACAGCAATAAACAAGAACATCCAATGTAAACAGACAGCAATAAACAAGAACATCCAATGTAAACAGACAGCAATAAACAAGAACATCAGTAACAGTTTCTATTTATGTATTTATGCCCAAACTTGAATTTATCTATATTTATATCATCATCATTATTGAGTGCCGTCTTCGCATCGAAGGTTGGCTACCAATGAGCGCCATTCCGCTCTGTCTCTTGCTTTGATGGTGCAGGTTGTCACAGGCTGACTTGTCCATCTTTTGATGTTACTCCTTCACGTGTCTTGGTCTGTCTCTGTCTCTTTTACCTTGTATTTTCCCTTCCAAGATTATTTTTAGTAGAGTGATGTGTCATTTAACATGCTGCAAAAATATAATTTCTCTTCTTTGAACTGTGTTTAGTAGTTCTCTTTTTTTTTTTAGTTGTTGTAAGACTTCTTTATTTGTTTTCTGTTTTTCCCACCCAAATTTTCTGTTCTATTTGCTTGTCTAATATCCATGTTTCTGCACCATCCATGAATCTTGAGAAGATATAACATTTTGCCATTCTGAGTTTTAGCACTGGTGTTTTTATATATTTAATTACACACACACACACACACACACGCACGCACGCACGCACGCACGCATGCACGCACGCACGCACGCATGCACGCACACACACACATATAAGTGTAATATGAAACTCTTTATAGAAGCTTCAAAACAGGATGAAGTCTGATCACCAGGAGAAATCCGTGACACTCTAGGGGGTGTGGGCCCGCCAGAGTCATGAAGCGTCAAGTTCCAGCTGCATTGAATTTGAAGACACATTACTTTTATTTTCTATCAGTTCAATTCTACCTATTCTTCTATAAATGCACATTTCAAAGGCTTCAACTTTCTGTTCTGTTTTCTGGTCTAATGTCAATGTTTCTGCACCATATAGGAATATTGAGAAGTTAATACATTTTGCTATTCTTAGTTTTAGCCCTGGTGTTATTTGTTTTGATGTTAGTATATTTTTCAAGGGTCCGACCACATTACCCAATGAATCATGTACCGAGAGTCTGTACAATTTATGGTCACTAACACCATATTCCTTTACGCCACTTGGCGTGATCGGGGTACTTGGACTATATTTTTCAAGACATTAAAATTACTTTTTGCGCTTATTCTTTAGGATAGACGTGACGTCTATTGTTATTTGAATTAATCGTCTTCTAGGTCTACATCTCACCTTTCCCTACTTCTGAGTCTCAAAGCTTAATGTTCTATCATAATTAAGATTATCGCATTCAATCCCCATCATGGCCTGCTCCTTGTCGTATGGTTAGGGCTTAGCAGTCACCAGGGACTGAAAGCCAAGACTGGCCAGGCCTTCCTACACCCGAGCAAGACCGCAGTCTACTCTAGCATGTATAAGTGATGAAGATGGAGGCAACCAGCCAAAAGACGTACCACAGCAATCAAGGTGCTACGCGCTCAATCCTGGCGACAGAAATAGAGAGATCGCATTCACTAAATGATTGATTATTCTTTTGGGCCGAATACGGCACATAAGGCAGAATTCATAGGTTTCCATGTATGACGGTCATCCGGGTCCTGCTATAGTTCTTGGCTGTTTCTTAGATCCATAGCTGCGCTCTCATTGAAAGTGATTATACGCAGGGTTCTTTCGCACTTCCTGTTTTCTTTTACCTTCTGGTCTCCATATAAGTGTCTGGTGAGGTAGCCTTATAGCGTCCTATCTGAGAACGTAGCCAAGATATTTCCAGTGTCGATTTCTAACGTAACTGGATACATAATCATGTTCAGTTTCATGCTTTTAGTTTCATTTAATAAAAGATTCGGGAACAGGCAAATAATTGCAGTGCTGTGGTAAAGCTGGGCAAATAATTGCAATTTCTATCTCTACACCCATCCTACCTCCCCTCATCTAGCATATATATATATATATCTTTTCTTATCGTACAATCTGACTTCTCCTCTCCCTGCCCACCTCTCCCTATACTTGATCATCCGACATCTAGTTATAGTTAGTTGTACTTCACCGTTTGTTGTCGTTGTCCCTGTATTCTGAAGAAGGCCACAGGCCGAAACGTAAGTATTGTGTTGTGTCCCTTCCTTGTAAAGCTGTCACCATACCTTGGAGTGTTTATCACACCCCACTACTGGCTCCCTAATAAAAGATTCCCTTTATCGCTACGGAGCTCATGCTTAGTGCTGACATCAACCTATTTGTGTAATTCGGAGAGATGCACTGCTAATTCATTTTAACTATCATTCTTTGAACTTTGTGTTTGTATTCATTTTTTCCCCTTTTTTGTCAACGAAAGAAGAATGACTACTTTCCCAAATGTAGTATTTGCTACATTTAAACAGAGGCCACAGGGGAAATGCAGCTTACAAAATCAATTAATTGTTCATTATATAAGAATGAGAGGTCTCCCCGACCAACCATTGCCGGCACATTAATTCAGTATCGGGAAGCATTAAATACTCGGCCTGGATTACTGGAACACTCTGGGACAAGGATTAACTTGTGTGTGCTCTGAAATGGAAACAATAATTAGGTTTTTTTCTCCTTTTGTTCCCTTCCCCTTTTCTCTTTTTTTTTCCTTTTTTCTTTTTTCTTTCTTTCTTTCTTTCTTTCTTTCTTTCTTTCTTTCTTTCTTTCTTTCTTTCTTTCTTTCTTTCTTTCATCCTTTAAGACTTCAAGAACATTTGCCCATCTAGAAAGCATGCCATGCTATTCCTTACCCTACAAAGCGTTATATTAAAAGTTGGAGACGGTAGAAGACAAATAGGCAGGCACAAAGTAACGTGGACCGAAGTCAAAGTATCTCTACCCCACCGCCAGTTTAGGAATGGTTGAAGCCGTCGAAAGGGAGAGAAGCAGGGCTTTTTTAAAAAATCTTTCCATTCACACGAAAGGGTAGAAGAGGATGTGATGAAGTACTTCAGACATTCACACGAAAGGGTAGAAGAGGATGTGATGAAGTACTTCAGACATTCACACGAAAGGGTAGAAGAGGAAGTGATGAAGTACTTCAGACATTCACACGAAAGGGTAGAAGAGGAAGTGATGAAGTACTTCAGACATTCACACGAAAGGGTAGAAGAGGAAGTGATGAAGTACTTCAGACATTCACACGAAAGGGTAGAAGAGGATGTGATGAAGTACTTCAGACATTCACACGAAAGGGTAGAAGAGGAAGTGATGAAGTACTTCAGACATTCTGTACCGCTTTTGTGAACTCATCATCATCCTCATCGAGTGCCTTCTCCGCAACGAAGGTTGGCTACCATGGATCGCCATTCCACTCTGTTTCTTGCTTTGATGGTGCAGGCTGTCATAGATTGACTTGTCCATCTTTTGATGTTACTCGTCCATGTTAGTCTTGGTCTGCCTCTGACACTTTTACCTTGTATTTTTCCTTCCAATATTACTTTCAGTAGGCTGTTGTGTCTTTTAACATGCCCCAAAAATTTCATTTGTGAACTAAATTGATTTATTTACATTTGTTGGTATATCTTCTTGTTTCAACCAGAGCTAAAATATATACATAAGTAAAGTAAAGTAAAGAGACCCATCACGTCAAGTGACGTATAGGGAATATGGTGATAGTGACCATAATTTTTACAAATCTTCGGCACATGATTTTTGAGATAATGTGGTCGGTATTACGCCCGTGCCGCTTTAATTTCCCAGAAAAATATCCGGTACCTATTTAAGACTGGGTGAACCCAGAAGCTGTCGGTCTGGATCGAACCCGACCTGTTGTCATTTGTGGTCCAGTTCACTAACCACTGAGCTGTCGCTGCTCCCGATATGTATACATGATGTCATAGATTTGTCGGTATAAGGTTGTCAAGGACACAACACAGAATAAATTGCTTCATTGATAATGGGACAGCTATGTTTGTGGGAGGTGAGAAAAATGGGACAGTCATGTTTGTGGGAGGTGAGAAAAATGGGACAGTTATGTTTGTGGGAGGTGAGAAAAATGGGACAGTCATGTTTGTGGGAGGTGAGAAAAATGGGACAGTCATGTTTGTGGGAGGTGAGAAAAATGGGACAGTCATGTTTGTGGGAGGTGAGAAAAATGGGACAGTCATGTTTGTGGGAGGTGAGAAAAATGGGACAGTTATGTTTGTGGGAGGTGAGAAAAATGGCCGAGCCGAGTAAATCCGAGAAAAGTAATTTCCTCTTTGGGTGGGGAATGTATTTGTGAATGGAGGAATTTGGTTTCTGAGATGTATTTTTGTGTGTTTGAATTCACTTTTTAAATGTCGTTTATAACTTTGTTTTGTGATTTATTTTATTGTATTGGATGAATTGTTATGTTGTATTGGATGATTTGTTATGTTGTGTTGGATGACTTGTTATGTTGTATTGGATGGTTTGTTCTATTGTATTGGATGATTTGTTCTGTTGTATTGGATAATTTGTTCTGTTGTATTGGATGATTTGTTATGTTGTGTTGGATGATTTGTTCTGTTGTGTTGGATGATTTGTTCTGTTGTGTTGGATGATTTGTTCTGTTGTATTGGATGATTTGTTCAGTTGTATTGGATGGTTTGTTCTATTGTATTGGATGATTTGTTCTATTCTATTGGATGATTTGTTATATTGTATTGGATAATTTGTTCTGTTGTGTTGAATGATTTGTTCTGTTGTATTGGATGATTTGTTATGTTGTGTTGGATGATTTATTTTATTGTATTGTATGATTTGTTCTGTTGTGTCGGATGACTTGTTATGTTGTATTGGATGATTTGTTCTGTTGTGTTGGATGATTTGTTCTGTTGTGTTGGATGATTTGTTATGTTGTGTTGTATGATTTGTTATGTTGTGTTGGATGACTTGTTATGTTGTGTTGTATGATTTGTTCTGTTGTGTTGGATGATTTGTTCTGTTGTATTGGATGATTTGTTCTGTTCTATTGGATGATTTGTTCTGTTGTATTGGATGATTTGTTCATTGTATTGGATGATTTGTTATGTTGTATTGGATGATTTTTTCTGTTGTATTGGATGATTTGTTCTGTTGTATTGGTTGATTTGTTCTATTGTATTGTATGATTTGTTCAGTTGTATTGGATGATTTGTTCTGTTGTATTGGATGATTTTTTCTATTGTATTGGATTATTTGTTCTGTTGTATTGGATGATTTGTTCTGTTGTATTGGATGATTTGTTATGTTGTATTGGATGATTTGTTCTGTTGTGTTAGATGATTTGTTGTGTTGTGTCGGATGTGTTCTATTGTGTTAGATGATTTGTTATACTGTGTCGGATGATTTGTTCTATTGTGTTAGATGATTTATTATACTGTGTTGGATGATGTGTTCTATTGTGTCGATATGATTTGTTGATCACATAACTTTGGGGGTCATTAGAACATTACTGTCAGATTTTTTCAACCTTCTCCACTTCTCTCTATTTTAAGTCATTCTTTTGGAGTTTGTAAAGTTGACATCTAAACATTCTTTGATGTTTTTTTCCTATTTCCTTTTCTGCCTACCCCTCTTTCTGGTTCATATGACAGCTCTTTGCAAAATTATTATTGCGTGGCCAGACGATCGAGGTACGTGACTAAACCATAAATGGCAAAATGGGATTATTAAATAATATAAAGTAGAATAAATGTGGATGAAGAGATTGTGCCATTCTTTCATGACTTTGATGCAAAAGATTTAGAAGAAACAATTATTTAGAAACAAGTTCGTTTAATTGCAAAACATTATCACATACAACAGTGCTTATCATTGTAATGCAATATTCAACATCCTGCGACAAGAGATATTTATTAAGTACATGAACAGTGCCAGTTAACTCAACCACAACATTTATAACTCACCTCAATCATTACCTTGTAATAATATTACACCAGTCTCACCCCTTACATAAAATGTCGTAACATTACAACAAGAACGGTAATACAGAAAGATATAATAATTGTGTGCTGTGAAAGTTCAGATTATTTAGCGACACTAGAATAGAAGGGGGAACAATCAAGTGTAGAGAGACATCTGAACGGTTTTGTAAGGGAACAAACGGGCGGGGCGTTGCGTAAATGTTGAGCAAGATGTCGCAAAGCTCGAGAGAATCGGAGATCAGTCAAATCAAAGTAATATATTTTCTGTCCGACAATAGCAGATTAATTGTTCCGTATTTTATGAATGGGTTTGTGAATACAGGTAAAATTACAGTTTTTAAAAATACATAAATACACATGCATTTGTACGTTGCGTCTTCATATTCTTGAGAAGCTGTTTTCTGAATCATTCACCTTGTAATGAAAATATAAATCTATACCAAGCCACTGATCTGACATTCTACTGAAATCGACACAGGAAAAAAAAAATTAATTCTTTCTTTCTTTACTTCCTTTTGTACTCGTTTGGATGTCGAGAGATACATAGTTCTGGTTCTCGCCCTTTTTGTGGCTTCATTTATTGTCAGTTGATGTTGTTGTAGCGTCTTTTGGATGTTGTCTGTCCATTTTACTCTGGGTCTGCCTCTTGCTCTTCTCCTTTCTCTTAGTACATGCTCTGAATGGCAAAGGGTCACAATGCATTCTTTCTAAATGGGCAAAACATTTCGTTTGTTGTTTCTGTATGTAGCTTAGGATTGGCTCAATGTTCACTCTATCTTTTTTTTTTTTTTTACCAGTGCTTCTCAAATTGTGCTCCACGGTCACCCAAGTGTCATTGGTGCGGTCACAGGGTGTACGCGAAGGCTTTAAGAATAGTATAATAATTTGTAGCTAACTTGAAAGAGAGAATGAATGAATGAATGAACGAATGAATGAAAGCACAAATAAAATGGTTGATGCACTTTTGGGCATTTAAAATCTTGATTTGAAGTTGAATTCTGGGGGTGACTACAAAACGTATAATGGGAAGGTTAGGGTGTTCCGTGGTAATGGATAGTTTTAGAACCTTTGACTATTCCTAACTCTGTGTTGGGGGTGCACAAGCGCCTGCAACCTATGGTCGCAATAGCAGGGTCGGCGCACCATCAGCCGACCAAGACCTAGCAGTTCCACCTCCTCGTGGTCTCCCCTGGTAAATAGTCTGCGTCAAAACAGCCCTGACTAACAGAAGCTAGGATCCCGGGTTCCTCGTAGTGGTGGCTGTTACTGATATAAGAGGAACCAGTATTGCAGTACCTCAAGGCAGGACTAGTAGTTTCCCAGCATAGCCTGGGACAGACGAACTTCAACCTCTCCAGTAAGAGCCGGGAATGTCAAGAAAGCAATTACAACCCGCCACATCTAATCGAGTCAAAGAGCAGCAGCTCGTATCAACTCGTGGCAGTTAATAATAATAATAATAATAATAATAATAATAATAATAATAATAATAATAACTCTGTGTTTTCTGTACACTTCAAGCGCTTTTCTTAGACACCTTATCTCTTTGGTGAATACGTTTTCGTTTAGACTAGATAGTAAGTGACCATGTTTGGCATTTGTAGCACAATATAGGAATGATTATTCTCTGTATAAGACGCTTCTTGGTGGTAATTGGTACTGCATTGTGTTGAAGTAAAGGGGAATAGCTGTCCCAATATTTCTTTTACATTGTTGCATCGTTTGTCTATTTCTGTACCGATTTCTCAATCTTCAGAGCATGTTGTTGCCATATATTTAGTTTGTTATTTGTTTTATAACTTAATGGTGTGTTTAATGTCCTCTTTTGTTTTTCCATTGACATGACTATTGTGCTTTCAGTGCTAATTTTCAAATTATTCATTTTACATTCTTTATTCAAGACAAGATGTTGTTGAAGTTATGATTCTGAATATTGTTATAGACTGATTGTTAGCAAAAAGTAAATCATTTATATCTTTACTGTGATTTGACATCCTTGCATATTTTGTGATAAACAAGAGTGGTAACAACACGCAACTTAGTCTTATTCCAGATGTTACTGCGAATGGTTTGGATGTTCCTGTATTCGCTCTAATCGCACTTATGCAGTTACTATATAAGTTCTTGCAACATCTAATAAGGTGGTCTATATTGAGCCAATGTTTTCCATGTAACGACTACATTTCTATCCGCACTATCGAAAACTTTCTCTTAGTCTACAAATGTTTTGCAGAAAAAATAACACAAGTTATTTAATGTATGAAGTTTATTTCTCAATTATTTTGACTTCGCAAAGTTTTAATGTCAGTTTAATAGTTTGAGTAAAATATGTTTTGTTAACAAAGTAATGTATATTAGAAGAACTAGTTGAGTGAACCAAAAAGCATAGAAAAATGAACACCTTTATCTAAATATACGGTAGAGAAGATGTCTGTCAGAACCAGAGCTGAAAGCGGTTAGCGATCCATAGCTGACTGTTTACGCCAGGATCGGTGAACCAGAACAACGTGTATCCTATTTCACCTCTTTCCGGTATCAGTAAAGAGAGATTAGCTAGTCAAGTGTGTAGGAGTAAAGATGAAGGCAATCTGGTACTAAAAAACACAATGCTGATGTCGGAGGCGTTGGGCCGAAAGAGCGCAAATGTTACAGTTCTACTGCAAACCATAACACAGAGCATCTGCATTCACTTAAGGGCGCAGAGGACCACAAGCCCCAAATCAGGATGCCTTTCATATAGTAGACTAAGGAAAATCCATGGCCCATAGAAACAACACAACAGCTACAGACAAAACTATATGGGCCACTGCAAGAATTACAAAAGACAGTAAAATTTATACAGGAAACGACATTGCAGATATAGACAATAATTCGGGCGAACGAAAGATAGATAGACTTAAGGGCGGAAGGCGAAGGGCAATAATCATCCATTTAGTAGTAGTGAAGTGAGAGCCAGAATGAACGAGATATTTGAATCTACGAGAAAACATTGAGGTAATATCCACTGATAAAGCATTCAATCAACCCAAAATCGTTATCAACAATAAAGAACTTGATAATTGTAACAAGTTAAATATATCTCAGATATGTAATAACAAACACTTCCAGAAATAAATCAAACGAAGATTTCCTTTCAAGTGCAATATTTTATCATTATATTCCACGAAGAACATATAGCTCTATAACGTAAAAAACATTAAAAAATAAAACTACTGACGACTCATATCCCTCAGATAGCAACAAATGGCGGCGAATCTTGGAAAATCTCGAAGACTTTTTCTTGGTCACTTCCTCTTCTGGTCTTTCCTTCACATAGCCGTTTTAGATAGATAAGCAACTGCCTTTTGTGTGGTGTCCGGTTAGCGCAATCGATAGGCGTTGGCTTATTCGTAATCCTGGCGAGGACACCTGGTTTTACTAATTCCCTAAAAATTAGTAGGAGCCGCGATAGCTCAGTGTTAGTGAACTGGACTACTACGGACAAGGGTAGGGTTCGATGACGGCTCCGGGTTCACCAGCCTTAAATGGGTACCGGATTTTTTCTGGGAAAGTAAAAGCAGCACGGGCGTAATACCGACCACATTACCCCAAAAATCATGTGCTGAAGGTCTGTAAAATATAGGGTCACTAACACCATATTTCCCTATACGCCACTTGGCGTGACGGGGGGTACTTTACTTTACTTACTTACTTTTGTGTGGTTGTTTTTGTATTTATATTTGTTGTAAAGTACTCAATGAAGGCTTTTGTATGTGTGTGTTTTTGTATTTATATTAGTTTTAAGGTACTCAATGAAGGCTTTTGTGTGTGTGTGTGTTTTGTATTTATATTTGTTGTAAAGTACCCAATGAAGGCTTTTTCCGAAACGTCGTAGCTTGTCTCGTATCTCCCTAAGTTCAGCTGCTTTATACCATTTTATGCTTATTTTATATATATCTTGTTTAGCCAATGTCATATAGTGAAGCAAAATGCTTGTGTTATTTCTGTGGACTCTACGTCTTCTAGAGTTTTCAAAAACAAAACCGACTGTTACATTGTTCTTGACTAAACGCCATAATTATACAAACCACATCCCATTCATTTTGCGAATCGAGAACAGGATCTCCATTTCTGTTTAGCCCATCTTTTTGAGAAGCATATCCCAGCCATATCTCCCCGAAAGCCTTTCCTTCCTTAACCACATACCCAGCACTCAGTGTTTACTTTAGCTGTCTCGACTGGAGGACCTCTGGTATTCCGCATGAGAAACGAGCCCCTACAACGTCATTAACCAGTTACAAAATTGTAATAAATCAAATAAAGATCTACACTCAGCGACCGATAGACACCCAGACCAGGATGTAATGGTCTACTTAAACTTGCGCATGCGTCATTAGGCATACTCATTAAGTAATCAAGAACAACCGGGAACAAATTAAAAAAGATAATCATTAAAACCCTTCACATTTTAACATTTCAAAATAGATGTAAAGGAAGAAAATCTACAAGCTCTGTATTGCTTTCAAAAAATGTATTATTTTATTATGAAATTATAACATGAAAGTCTAATTTCATACTTGAATAATAAACGTGAAACCATGAGTCTGAAAATTGTCATGAATTAGTGTAGCTATAATTATAATACAAGTAATAACACATCTCTTTAAAAGCTGTTAAAGAAAACAAATGTGCACTTGATAAGCCCAAGTGTGGATGTGAAATCAATGAATGGCAGAATTTGTATATTTGTGTACAAGTAAGGAAAGTAATCACACCGTCAGGCCTGCGATGTATAGGGCACATGATGTTGGTGCCTATATATTTTTAGACCTGTATAATTGTAGGAATTATTCAGCATTACGCCAGTGCGATTTTTCTTACCCAGATAAATCAGGTACAATATTTTTTTTCGTTCGCCAGCTTTTACCTCTGACGAAGCCACTAGAGACTAGGAACTGAATTTTGCGTGTTAATCCATTTTTCCCTGGTAGCCGTGTGCGCAGAGGTTCCTCGCCGTACAGGCAGATAACTCCGACTTCGGAGGTACTCATATTTTTTCCGTAGATGAGTAATTGACGTTTCTCGCTGCTGTGACCAAGGGGTGGTTGCCGCAGATAAAAATCATAAATAAAAATCCAGTGTAGCCGGGATTTGAACCCACAACCTCTCATTCTTGAGGCCGGCGTCTTGCCTCGAGACCAACCAGTCCCCCGCTACAATATTAAGGTCAGGTGAACATGGAAACGATCATTCGGGACCTAAACCGACCTCTTGTTTTCTGTGGACTAATGTCCTAATTACTGCACTGTCGTTGCTCCCATGTGGGTATATGTGTAATTATAATTATACATAAATATTATTCTTTATTTTCCCATTTACCTTTCAGCGCCGAGGGGAGATATGATTTGCGGTCCTTTGCTCTTCTGTTGGCCCGTCCTGCTATGTTTCCTAGTGTTCCTAATATTAAATCAATCCTTCATTTTCGTGGTCGGCCCTTGGGTTTGGTGTTGTCGCAACGTTTATTGCAGGCTCGTTGTGTTGTCTTCCGATCTTTCTGCCTATCACATCACGTGGCCAAATCATTTTATCTGATTTTTATGTATTCTGTGGCGGGAACTATTCTTACATTTTTCCAGTTCTTCATTTCTAATTTTATTTCCCAGGCTGTTTCCTGCCATTCGTCTAACACACTTGATCTCGGTTGTGTTTATTGTTCTTATTGTTCTTGTATCTAGGGTCCATTGGTGGTACAACGTTGGAATGAAAATTCTATTGTAGATATGTATATATATATATATATATATATATATATATATATATATATATATATATATGTACATGTACATACATATTTATAATCTATAATATAGGAAACAACGGACGTAAACAAATCGACTACATAATGATAAACAATAGATTTAGTAACAGTCTGGTGTGTGTGAAAACTATACCAGGTCAGATTGCAATAGTGATCATGTATCAGTTTTTAGAAAGCTTAGAGTAAAATTAAAAGCCGCATAGCAAACCTCAGTTAATATCAAGTTAAATTTAGATTTACTCAAAAACAAACAAGACTTTACAAGACAAATATAACATCACTATTCAGAACTTTACAATGCATTAGAGAAGTTATAAAGCATTGATGAACAGGGGGAAATGCTAAAAGAATCAATGTACTAAACATCAAAAGAGTTCATACAACCAGTGAGGACAAATTCAAAAAGGAAATGGATAACTGATTACATTTTACAGCCAATGGATACAAGATGAAGAAATAAGGATTACAAAGATAGGTATAAGAGATTAAATAAAGAAATTGTAATAAAATGCAAATGAAGCAAAAGAAGCATGGCTAAAAGAGAGATGCAAAGGGATTGATATGAAACAAAAAGAGAGATGCCAAAGCTATATACAAATACAATTAAGAATTAACAGGAAGAAAAACGCAATAAAAAACTGGATGTTTCAGACCAAAGGAAGGATAACTGTTGATGAACAAGAAAGCATAAGAGAACGATGGACAGAACACATTAAAGATCGTTATGATGAAGAACGAACAGAAGAAAATATTAAGGATAATGGAGAAGGACCAGAAAATATAACTAAAGAAGAGATCGCAGCCTTGGGTAATTTTGGAATATAAATAATAAAAAAAAACTGTTGAACGATATATATATATATATATACATATATATATATACATATATATATATATATATATATATATATATATATATATATATATATATATATATATATATATATATATATACAGCGGATATATACCAAAAAATATTTGCTAAAATCAATATTTATAGCCCTATCAAAGAAATCTGGTGCGATTGAATGCGATGATCGCACAGTAGTCACAGAGATGAATACAGATCTATACCTATGTTTCATGGATTATTTCAAAGCATTTGACAAAGTAAAGCATCAAGAGTTCATCACAATCTTAGAAGGCATAAACGTAGACAGAACATATCTACGAATAATAAAGAAAGTGTACTGGTAACAAATGGCGGCCATAAGAGCTGGAAATCAATTGGGAATGTTTCAAGAAATAAAATAGGGTGTTAGACAAGGTTGTGTGCTGTCACCAGATTTGTTTAATATGTATAGCGAGATTATTTTAAGATCCATACGGGGCATGCCAATAACAATTGGAGGTCATAATATAAATGAACTAAGGGATGCTGATGACGCAGTCTTAATCGCTAACAGCGAAAATGAGTTACAAGAAATTTTTAGGCTTTATATTGAATCAAATGAAAAACTAAAGGACTCAGCCCTGATAGCAAAAAGACATAAGTAATGATAGCAACAAAAAAAAAGGACTCCACCGCAATGCACAATGTAGAGAAGTGGAACGATATTAAAACAACTAAAACTGAAAACTAAGAACTAAGCACAATTCAAACAAGACAAATGCGATTTTTGGGCCATATTAAAAGACACAGCCTACTAAAAGTAATCCTGGAGGGGAAAATACAAGGTAAAATAGGCAGAGGCAGACCAAGACTAACATGGACGAGTAACATCAAAAGATAGACAAATCAGCCTATGACAATCTGCACCATCAAAGCAAGAGACAGAGCAGAATGGCGCTCCATGTTAGCCAACCTTCGTTGCGGAGACGGCACTCGATGATGATGATGAACAATATTAAAACAGGTAAATTAATTTAACCTTCTGGGAACAATGCAAACCTCAGATGGTAGATGTACAAGTGAAGTGAGATGAAGAATGGCTAAGACAGAAGCAGCTTTCCAAAAAATGAGGAAAACACTTTTCAATCTATTTGGGGGGGGGGGGGGCGAAGGCGCGCCTCCCAACACCAGAGCTGATGGCTTGCGCCAGGATCGGTGAACCAAAACCATCCAGACCCTTCTCCACCTCTCCGTGGCACCTCCAGTATCAGACTAACCTGTCTAGTCTGGCCAAGCGAGCAGGGATCGAAGAGGGAAGACAACCCGGTACTCAAAAATGTGCTGAAGTCGGACCGCCGAAAGGCGGAAATATATCAGTTACACCGCAAACCACAACACAACGCAGACACGCCCACTTAACGTCCTTTTAATGACGGATGACGAAGAGGAATTCTACAGACTACGAATACTCTAAAATACTTTAGTCATCGGGCGAACGCAAGCAAGCAATCTTTTTTGACAATAGAAACAAAAAAAAGAGTTCTTAAATGTTATTTAGAGCCAGTCTTAACATACGAATGTTAATCATGGACAATGGGACAATAGACAATAAAATCACTGGAGGCTGTAGAAATGTTTTACAGAAGAATGTTGAGAATACCATGAACAGCTAATACGAGTAATGAAAACGTTCTGAAAGAGGCCAAAGCAAAAAGAGAGGGAATTTCCAATATTAGGAAAAAACGATCATTAATTTTTTGGGCATGTAATAAGAAGGGAACAGCTGGAATATATTATAACAACTTTGAAAATTGAGGGACGATGAGATAAGGGAAGAAAAGATAAAAAAAAATACCAGACAGCTTAAGAGAATATCTAACTGTTGAGAGCGAAAGTTGTGGAGAGACATGATCACCTACGCCAGCAGGCATGGTACTTGACGATGATGACGAGATGTAACATACAAAGTGTATGTAAGTATTCTGAGCACTTTATCCTAGGTTCACCTCCGCCCTCTATGATTGTATGTATCAATATGTAATTTTACTTTTTATCCTATTTTCAAGTAAGTGAAGGAATCAACGCTCACAAAAGTCATGTTTATAGAAACATCATATATGCAGTCACGTTTGGAGGGCTGACAGTGATCGGTTGGGCTTCACAGCCTTTAATATTTTTTTTTTATCCGTTATTCCTATTTTTATATTTTTTCTTTTTAAATATTAGTTCCTATTAGTGTTACATCCGAAGCAAATATCGCTCAAACCTCTCCAAGGAAAGCCACTGAATATTATAAACTGCTCAAAATAGTGAAATAATAGAATGTCATAGCGGTTTGTGTTACGGTTTCAGGGCAGTAATCCATTTTGAGAGAATGAGAATATATATATATAAAATATAAAGATATAAGAAAAGGTGTGATTGCTATTTTGTGGTATAGATTGACAAGACAATGGACATCTAGACGTCGTAGTTGAAGGTTTCTGGCAGGGATCATTTCCAAGTTCTGCAGACGATCGTAGTTGGTTCGCTCAAAGAGAACCATCTTATAGACTGCATGCATATTATTTATCCTTTGATCGTCTAAATATCTCACTCTTTTCTTTAATTCTTGCCTCTTCTATGTTATACACTTGTATAGTCTGTCTATTCTAGCAAGCACCACGTTACGCGATTAATATTCCCTGAATTTAGCCATTCTGTCATATTTTCATTTGTATATTATATTTTGTATTCGTTTATGTCTTTTCGCTTCTCTGTAAAACCTTTGGCTGCAACACCGAGATATATCTCTTGTTGTATTCTATACCAACAACCTGTAATCAAACTCACAAAAAAATCTACCATGTTTTTATCAACGCCGAACTTGGCGTCGACCAAAAATAATTTTCTGGAATGCACGTCTGAAGTCTCTGTTGAACACTGTATAGATTATTGGATTAAGTGCTGAGTTGCAGTAGCCAATCCAAAAGAACACACTAAATACCATTTCAGGAAAACATCCAGCGCAGAAAGCAGACGCCAGGTACAAGGCGAAAAATGGAAGCCAGCATAAAATAAATGCCGCCATAACAAGTCCAAGAACTACGGTAGCACGGCGCTCCCGAGCTTTAGCTAACTTCCGTTTCTGACGCTCTGCGCTCTGAAAGTCTACAATTTTGCCTTCACCAGAACGAGGCTGACCTGGTTTTCGTTTTCGGTTGCCCTTAGTTTTCATTAGAAGATGTTTTCTAAGAGATTCCAGAACTGCGTTCCTTGGAATGTTTTTCTGAATCTCGTCGGTTACCGTTGAGCAGCCATTGGGACGAAGCTCTAGGATTTTGAAGCGGCGGAGCGATCCATTGTTGTGGTCGTTATGTGAGTCAAATGTATTTGTAGAGCTTGTTGTAGTTATCGGTTTGTGAACAGGTAAGTCTGTGTCACTTGTTGACAAAGGCTCAAAGCCTCCAGTATCACGGTTGAGTAGGTTGCTTGATCTAACTGTAGGTTCTGTCGAGTCGGAATCTGTTGAGAGCAGGTGCGAGCATTCTTCTTTGAGCTCACTCCCGAGAGCTTCTCTAGCCCTCGTCACTTGCAGATTGGTCTCATCTTCCGATGTAGTAGGAAGTGTAGATTCTCCAGCAGCATCACATGCTGTCTCTTCTGTCATTCCTCCTATACAGTCATCATTCTCGGGTACAGCAACCGTGTCCTCGATATCATGAAACTCATCTTTAGCTTCCCCATGCTCCGTTATACTGGACTCATTTGAATGTTTATGGTTGCCCCTAGAATCAGAAGCACTTGTTGGGACTTTCACATTTTTCCTAGCGCGCTCTTTTGCTGCCTGGTAGATTTTGTAGTAAACGAAGACCATGATGAAAGCAGGTATGAAAAAAGAACCAAATGCGGAATACACCACATATCCTATGTCTTCGCTGAGGTTACACAAAGGCCATTGGGACTCGCGTGTTGGTTGCTTCCAGCCAATGAGCGGCGGGATACTAACTACAGCCGAGATGAACCAAACTGTGAAGATCATGATAGCTGCTCGTTTCCGTGTTCTTTGGCGCGCGTAGTGGACAGCTCTTGTTATTGACCAGTACCGGTCTAGCGATATGAGGCAAAGCGACATAATTGATGCTGTGCACAGAAGAACGTCAATTGCTTTGTAGAGCTCACACCAGATGACACCGAAGAGCCAATATCCCATCAGCTCATTTGCTAGCGAAAATGGGATAACAATGAGTCCAATAGAAAAGTCTGCAAAAGCCAAGGAAGCGATGAAAAGGTTCTGGGTCGTCTTGAGAGTGCGGTCGTGAATAATGGCCCAGATGACGAGAAAGTTTCCAACCACAATCATGAGAATAATGATCGTGATGATGCTGGCTCCTCCGATGATGTGTGGCCAGGAGTAGCCGCTGGGGTAATGTGACCACCACCAGGACGATCCTGAGCTTCTCAGCCACGAGGAGTTGTCGTTTTTCCATGTTTTTAACGAGCTGTTGTAGTCGAAATAGTAAGATTCGTTAGTGTAGGTAAGGATAATTCGATCTGGTTTGGAATAATCCAAGTAAGTTACAAATGGGATTGCTTGAGTTGATGTCATATCAAACTTTTCAACTTGCTGACGTTAGTTTGAGGACAAATGTTCGACATCAATGTCCCGAAATATCATCCCTCCCTGCGTCTATCAATAGTTCGGGAAAATAAACGAGTTATAAAATAAACGTAAACTAAGCGCAACTGAGATCAAACTATATGTTCGTGTTCAAAAACAATTCTGTTTATTTTTTTTCTGGAGAGAGGGAACAATTAAGAATACTCACATTAGAATGATATAATCTAAAAAAAAAAGCAAACTTATTCATATTGTTTTATACATTCTTATATATAGTAATAAATATATAGTTTGATGTAAGCTCATGGAACTATCAAATGTAGCAACGATTAGAGTTCGACGTCTTCATCTTACTTAAAATTCCTCGTCTCAAAGTCTTAGTTTTTATTGAATTCATTACATTCTATACTGTTTTATGCGTAGCTAGAGTAATCTTTACTCCAGTTATTATTGACATGTTGATAATTTTAATAACTGTTTAAAGCTACTAAAGTATTATTTCTTACAGTTTGGATTAAAGACTGATCGTTTCCTTATTGCTTTAACGATATTTTTCATGCAAAGTCTACGGCTTCTTTGTTTGCAAACGTCAGTTTCAACTGATTTGATCAATCCAGCACTCACTTTTAAATTTCCTGCACTACAGTACAATTGGCTCTGCCCTGCATAGTTTATATTACAAACATATTCACACTCGTCACGTGAACATTAACGATTGATTCCCTACAAAAACTATTAAGTATTTTAAATTGTGGGTCAAAATTATAATCTACTCTCCGAACTAAAATGTATTAATCAATGCGAGAAGAGCAAATCTTGTTTCTGTGCACTTAAAGTAACATTTTTATATTCTAGTATATCACATTATCTTGTTTTCGCTACCTTGTTGACAACGTTATGCAGATCGCAGCACTGATGTTTGTCTCTAATATTCACAAGACAGATTGATAGCCCTGACTTCTAGATAACGCAAAGAAGTTAATTATCTTTAAAGATTGTAAAACTTTCCCTTGACATTTTATACAATTTAAATGACATAAAATGTTAACATTTGTTCGTAAATTCTCCTGAGGTCGCTCCATTAATTGAGTATATATCTCGTTTATTGATTATGTACTATATGATGTACGAATATCAACACTCCTTATTTGAATTCATCATACAAATTGTCGATACTGTTAAGAATAAGCTCATGAGACTTTCTTCATAAGTCTCATGATATTTACAAAGTTTTCTGCTGTGTCAAACACATGCAATGTCCACGGTTGTCTGATCTTGATGATGTGACATCCATGGTGTGTACAATTAGCTTAGAAGTGCGTCCATGTGCTTGACATGTTGTGGTATGCATGATAGAGCATGGTGACATTTATTGAATGTCTGTGGTAGCCTCAATCGACCTTGAAATTGACATCTATTCCTGGGGATGATAAATGCGAGATTGTGTTACCAAACTGAAAACATTTTGTTAATTGGAAAGAAATCTAGTTGAACATGGTGATTAGAACAAGCTAAACATGGATAACCCACTTTAAAAAAAATTGTTAATAAGAAATTAAGAAAGATTATTAAAATAGATTTAAAAAAAATATGTATGCATATAGTAACATCTAAAATAGCTTTTAATGAGGAAATAATATTGTTAAAAATAGAGATGGTAACAAGTATGGGTAGCATGTAACTAACTGAAAACAATTCACTAAAAAAGGAAGCGTTCTTGCTAATAATATAAGTAACATGATTAATGAATCATTTGTAAATGCACATCATGTGTTGAGGTGAATGAAGAAAGACTTCCCGATCAGACATTCACGTGGAAACCACTGGTTAAAGAAAACAAGGCAGACGCAGAGTATCGCTACGCTGCACGATTATTAGCGAAGGCTCAACCATGAAACTAAGAAGCGACCAAGAACTACAAAAACTAGCAGCAAATCGTCAGTCATGGAGAACTATGACTTCCGCCCAATGTGCTGTCTTCAACCGGAGAGGAAAATGAATGAATGAATGAATGAATGAATCGTTTGATAATAAAGAACATTGACGGATTGGGAGGAAAAGGGGTTACAATTTGTGTAGTAATTTATATATCAAAGTTTTTTTTTATGTTTCAAATAAACATAACACGAAAACATAAAAATAACATATTGTGTGTAGCAGCTAAATTAGTAGAGAGCTGAGACAACTAATTTAACTGCTAGTTACAATTTTATGTCTATTTATAGCATGCTCTCTGCAGCTCTACTCATGGCCACAAATAATATTTAATATTTGTTCTATATTTGTTATATATATATATTTAATTGTTAAATATTAGGAAGAAACAATCATCATTTTTTGGTCATGTAATGAGAAGAGAAGAGCTGGAATATATTGTAACAACTGGGAACATTGAGGGACGAAGAGATAGAGGGAAGCAAAGAGAAAAGATAACAGACAGCTTAAGAGAATGGCTTGGCAGAATGTCAACAACAAAAATGAAAAATAACTGTCGAGATCGAAAGTTGTGAAGATACATGATAACCTACGCCAGCAGGCATGACACTTGATGATGATGATGATTTGTTCTAATATTCTTTATTTATGTTGTGTTGCATTAAAAACAAAGTTAAAAGCGGGTACAATAAAAAAAAATTAAAAAAAAACTATCTTTACGACACATAGTACAATTGTTTGGTGTATGTCGGGTGGGGGTGGGGGGTGTCCACGATAGAACCAGAGGGATAAAGGCCGCTTGGTCGAGCAGTCGCCACGACCTGTGAGACTCAGGATTTTTATTTCACCCCCGATAGAAATCATCCTTTCTGTCTACCGCGGGCTCCGAACACCGTACGCCGGCTTTTCAGTCAGCGGAAACAGTGGCTTTAGCCGCACGCATCTTGCCGGTACCATAGCTAGACAGAAATAGACGAATGCTTAGTGAATACGTTAATAAGAACTGTAGATCTAATATTTGTCTTTATTTTTAGCAAAGGCTCTACAGGTTGAAAGTACAAAACATTGAATGCACGGCATAAAATTAACTATTCAAAGCTTCTGGCTGACGTTAGGAACAACTAACGATAATTGAAACAGACCCTACTTCATTCACCTTCTCGCAGGATGCCTGGAAAGTTACCAAAGCTAGTTCGAATACATGAAGGAAGGCAAAACCACGCCCAAGAATGTCATTCTGAAATTGGTTCCAATCGTATAGAGCGTATTATAGATTAAAAAAAAAACAACCCCGAGATTTGAAACGATAATGTGGTTAGCACATTGGCTATACAACCCAATGATTCTAGGTTCTAGTCTTGTAAAGCAGGATCCAGTCTACCATATGATCACTGTTTCATCTCAGTATGGATATTCACTGGTTGTTTTAGGAATATTGAAAAAAAAAAACCCGATCGAAAAGTATTTTTAAACATATATATATATATTTATAGTAGCCTCCGTCAGTCATAGTTGACAATGGATTTTTCAGCGCCCCTAGAAGTGTTATTTGTTCTTCTCTTTTCTTTCGCCGTCAATTCTCTTTTTCTATGAATCTGTCTGCTTCTTGTTTGAGGTGAACCTTTAGAGTGTGTTTCCAGAGATTGCGGTCTGCATCTATGTCTTCCCATGCTGCAGGGTTGATGTTCAGAGTCTTCATGTCGCGTTTACACACATCTACAAATCGAAGTTTTGGGCGCCCCCTATTTCTTTTACCATTTTCCTGTTGTCCGTAGAGTATATCTTTTGGTATGCGGCCATCTTTCATACGGTGTACATGGCCAAGCCAGCGTAACCTACGTTGTTTGAGCAGCGTGTAGATATTCGGGAGGAATGTGCAAGTCATGACCTCCACGTTTGTTACTTTATCCTTCCAGGTGATACCAAGAATACGGCGTAGACATCGCATATGGAATGCATTTAGCCTTCTCTCCTGCTTTACATAGGTTGTCCATGATTCGCTGCCATACAGGAGGATACTAATTATGCAGTCATTGTACACTGCGGCTTTTGTTTTAATTGTCAGTTTGATGTTTTGCCAGACACGCCTAGAAACACGGACAAAGGTGGTCGCAGCTTTACCAATACGAGTGTCAATTTCTGTATCTAAAGATAGTCTGTCGCTGATGATGGACCCCAGGTAGTTATACTGACGCACGATATCAAGTTTATAGTTGTCGATAAAGATTGCAAGTGTTGCTTCGACGTCCTGACCTTGTAATGTTGTTATAATTACTCCAAGTTGATCCACCGGAATATATCTGGTAATGTTGTTATAATTACTCCAAGTTGATCCACCGGCCTATATTTGGTAATGTTGTTATATTTACTCCAAGTTGCCCCAACGGAAAATATCTGGTAATGTTGTTATAATTACTCCAAGTTGATCCACCGGAATATATTTGGTAATGTTGTTATATTAATCCCGTGTGTTACCGGGGCCTCATTATGAGGGAGGTAAAGAATAGTGACACTGTGACCTTCCAGGCATGTCGTAAGAGGCGACTAAGGAGGTTGTTTGATGGCTTGACAAGCTGTCATTGTAAACAGTATTGTTATGGAAAACAGCGCCATAGATTTTAGAGCAGGTATCCCTGCAATATGTGCCACTTTGGCACGCAAGGTTTCTGTTTTTGAGATTGTTGTTCTGCCCTATGTGCCGTCTTCGGCTCGAAAGGACAATAGATAGATAGATAGTTATATTTACTTCAAGTTGCCCCAGCGGAATATATTTGGTAATGTAGTAATATTAACTCCAAGTTGCACCAACGGAATAATTTGGTAATGTAGTAATAGTAACTCCAAGTTGCCCCAACGGAATAATTTGGTAATGTAGTAATAGTAACTCCAAGTTGCCCCAACGGAATATAGTTAGTAATGTAGTTATATTTACTCCAAGTTGCCTCAACGGAATATATTTAGTAATGTAGTTATATTAACTCCAAGTTGCCCCAACGGAATAATTTGGTAATATAGTAATAGTAACTCCAAGTTGCCCCAACGGAATATATTTAGTAATGTACTTATATTTACTCCAAGTTCCCCCAACGGAATAATTTGGTAATGTAGTTATATTTACTCCAAGTTGCCAAAACGGAATATATTTAGTAATGTAGTTGTTGTTGTTTGCGTTCGCCCGATGACTAAAGGAGTACACCTCTTCATCATCCGCCCTTAAAAGGACGTTAAGTGGGCGTATATGCGTTGTGTTGTGGTTTGCATTATAACTGTGATATTTGCGCCTTTCAGCCCAAAACATCCGACTTCAGCACGTAGTAATGTAGTTATATTTACTCCAAGTTGCCCCAACGGAATATATTTAGTAATGTAGTTATATCTACTCTTAAGTTGCCCAAATGGCCTATATTTGATGATGTAGTTATATTTACCCCGGGCCGCTCCCCTTTTTTCGGGTAATATGGTTAGCATGACGCCAGGCCGATATTATTTTCCTTCTCAGGTACTCTTTTTAAGACGCCAGGTGAACTACACCAGTACGATCCTATCCCTCATTTTCAAATAAAAAGTGTACACGCCCTTTTCAAAACGCCTGGTAATTGGTAAAAAAAAAAGTAAAGTACCCCCCGACAGGCCAAGTGGCGTGTAGGGAATATGGTGTTAGTGACCATCAATTTTACAGACCTTCGGCACATGATTTTTGGAGTAATGTGGTCGGTATTACGCCCGTGCCGCTTCACTTTCATTGAAAAAAATCAGGTACCCATTAAAGGCTGGGTGAACGCGGAAGCCGTCGGTTGGGATCGAACCCTACCTCTTGTTCTTTGTAGTCGAGTTCAGTCTGAGATATCGCGGCTCTGGTAAATAGTAAACAACACCTTTTCCCTATCTTTCCCCATGTTCCAACTTATTTTTGCACAAAACAAAGTCTGTGGTACAACTGAGGAGCCAGTTCAATGCGGAGTCGTGTGGTTTCTACAAGAAATAATAAATAAACTGCCTTTCTTTCTTCTTTTCTCTTTCTCACTGATACCGAAAAGGTGTCGTGGTTATATCGTTTGTCGTTCATGCGCTGCTCGAACTGTCTGAATTAGTGATTTTCCTTTGTTGTTACATGTCTCTGTCACTGCATCTATCCATCTTCTTCTGGGTCTTCCTCTTGGTCTTTTTCCATGCATTCTCGAGAAGAACGCCCTTGATGGTAATTGGTAAGGAATTATTCTGACCAGGTGGCCAAACCATTTAAGTTGTTGTTGTTCTATATATTCTTGGCAGGGTTTTGTCGTAGATTTTCCGCTTTCATTTTTATTTTTCGTTCGTAATCGTATAGCACAATAGATGGAACTCTACTTATCTAGCATAAACTGTCCCTGTTTCCGTTCGAATTTGATCACAAATAAATCACAAATAAATCCGTTCGAAATCACACACAAGAACACTTGAATTTCTTTTTTTTAATACGGGGATTGAAATTCATTTATAATTTAAATTTGACTCCCATCGCAAATTGCATCGTGTTGCCAGTGCAGTCACGCACCGGACGTCTTACAGAATAAACTGTCACATGTTGGAATTGAAGCCAAACTCATCTTGACCGCTGACTGCACCCATTTCACTGTTACGACTTCCATCTCAAAGTTAGAAAACGCAGTTAAACAGAAAGGAAGAACAATGTACTACATCCCCCAATACATGTCAAAATAGACATAGAAAATATGAGCATTAAAAGCAAATCCGTATTCTGAGGAGTATTTGCTCGATGATACAAATTTTTTTTTTTTGGGTGGGGTGGGGGGGGGGGGTGGGAAGAGATAACATAAAAAAATAGTAAAAATATACAACAATAATAGGGCAGGGGGCGCAATGCTTGCTAGGGTGCTGACGAACCAAATACTTACCTTCCCCTGGACGCTGGCAACCCACATACTTACCTTCCCCTGGACGTTGACAACCCACATACTTACCTTCTCCTGAAAGCTGACAACCCACATTCTCACCTTCCCCTGGACAATGACAACCCACAAACTTACCTTCCCCTGGACAATGACAACCCACAAACTTACCTTCCCCTGGACGTTGACAACCCACAAACTTACCTTCCCCTGGACAATGACAACCCACAAACTTACCTTCCCCTGGACAATGACAACCCACAAACTTACCTTCCCCTGGACGTTGACAACCCACAAACTTACCTTCCCTTGGACGTTGACAACCCACAAACTTACCTTCCCCTGGACGTTGACAACCCACATACTTACCTTCCCCTAGACGCTGACAACCCACAAATTAACCTTCCCCTGGACGTTGACAACCTACAAACTTACCTTATCCCTGGACTCTGACAACCCACATACTTACCTTCCCCTGGACGTTCACAACCCACAACTTACCTTCCCTTAGACGCTTACAACCCACAAACTTACCTTCCCCTGGACGTTGACAACCAACAAACTTACCTTCCCCTGGACGCTGACAACCCACATACTTACCTTTCCCTAGACGCTGACAACCCACATACTTACCTTTCCCTAGACGCTGACAACCCACATACTTACCATCCGCTGGACGCTGACAACCCACAAACTTACCTTCCTCTGGACACCGACAACCCACATACTCACCTTCTCCTAGACGCTAACAACCCGCATACTTACCTTCCCCTGGACGCTGACAACCCACCAACTTACCTTACCCTAGATGCTAACAACCCAAATACTTGCCTTGACATGGAAGCTGGAAACCCACATACTTGCCTTCCCTTAGACGCTGACAACCCACATACTTACCTTCTCCTGGACGCTGACAACCCACGTACTTACCTTTCCCTGGACAAAGACAACCCACAAACTTACCTTTCCCTGGACGTTGACAACCCACATACTTACCTTCCCCTGGACGTTGGCAACCCACACATTTACCTTCCCCTGGACGTTGACAACCCACAAACTTACCTTCCCCTACACACAGACAAACCACACACTTACGTTCTCCTTAACGTTGACAACCCACACATTTACCTTCCCTGGACGCTGACAACCCAGCGGCACTACATTTACTAACACCATATAACTCGTAAACCACAATTCGTGACTTGATATTTAAGAAAAACAATATTAACAAATAATAAACATAAAAAAAAATTGTATTGGCATTTGCTCTGTACTGCTAGATAAAAATACTTTACATTCAACCAACTATATATATATATATATATATATATATATATATATATATATATATATATATATATATATCTATTTACCTTTCGAGCCGTAACCGGCCCATAGGGCGTAGACCAAGATACACCTTCTCCTATATGAATTTTTGTTCTAGCAGTTTTCTTTTAAAGATATTTTATAAAATCTCGCCATCTGTCTCTGTTCTGTGCAAGCAGTTCTATCTCATTGAGGGAGCCGATTCCTGCTGCTCTTGCCTCTCTCATCAATGTTCTTCTCAGTGTCTCCCTGGGTCTTCCTCTTTTTCTTTTACCTGTTGTTTCCCATATGAGGGCTTGCTTTGCTATTCGATTATTATCTCTTCTCATCACATGTCCAACGTATGACCATCGTCTTTTCTTTATTACTGAAGATATTAGTGGTTGATTGGCGATTTCTCTAATTTCCTCGTTTGTTTTGAATTCGTTCCATTCTATACCAAGTATTTTCCTTAGACATTTATTTTCGAATGCGTTCAACTTTGTTTCTATATCTCTTGTTGTTTTCCAGCTTTCACACGCATACGTAAGGGTTGATAGTACATTTGATTTGAATAGCCTAAGTTTTGTGTTTGTGCTAATGAGTTTTGATTTCCACAACTTTTCAAGGCTTCTGAAAGACATTGCTGCTTATGTTACTGCTTATTATATATATAATGTTACTGCTTTTATATACAAGAACATCCATTTCCTGAAAATTTATTTCTAAACACTACTTTCGAATGATACTGCCATTTGTTGTAAAAACGAAACTAGAATTAGACACACGTGTCCAAAAATATAACACATGAAAAAGAACTAATAAACGCGGATAAATACAATTTTATTTAACCTAATGGATGTATAAGCAAAATAATGATTCCCTCAAGGACAGCGAGTTCTGAATTGGAAAGGCGGGATATATGTAATAAATAAGGGACTCCAATGTCAGTTGCACACCTCGGGAAACATTCCGCGTAAAGATATCTGTAGAAGAAATCTATAATCTATATTAGTTGGCACATCTAGGCTTTGTGTTTAATTGTGCATCGGGTTTTTTTTTTGTGGTTTGGTTTTTAGAACTTGGAGTTTGGCAAGCAAAGCAAAGTAGATTGGGATAAGGTACCGACTATATATATATATATATATATATATATATATATGTGTGTGTGTGTGTGTATGTATATATGATGATGATGATGATGATGATGCGTTCGCCATATGTATATATCATCATCATCAAGTACCGGGCCTGCTGGCGTAGGTGATCATGTCTCTCCACAACTTTCGATCTCGGCAGCTATTTATCATTTCTGTTGTTGACCTTCTGCCAAGCCATTCTCTTAAGCTGTCTGTTAGTTTTTCTCTTTGCTTCCCTCTATCTCTTCGTCCCTCAATTTTTCCAGTTGTTACAATATATTCCAGTTGTTCTCTTCTCATTACATGGCCAAAAAATGATGATTGTCTCTTCCTAATATTGGAAATTAGCTCTCTTTTTGCTTTGACCTCTCTCAGAACGTTTTCATTACTCTTCTTAGCTGTCCATGGTACTCTCAACATTCTTCTGTAAAACCTCATTTCTACAGACTCCAGTGATTTTCTTGTCTGTTGTCCTATTGTCCATGATTCGCATGCATATGTTAAGACTGGCTCTACGTAACATTTAAGAACTCTTTTTCTAGTTTCTATTCTCAAAAATGGATTGCATAGTATCTTCCTCATTTTTTGGAAAGCTGCTTTTGCCTGAGCCATTCTGCATCTCACCTCTTTTGTACGTCTTTCATCTGAGGTTAACAAAGTTCCCAAATATTTAAATTCATTTACCTGTTTTAATATTGTTCCACTTGTCTTTATTTTGCATTGAGGTGATGTCTTTTTCTTTGTTGTTACCATTACCTCTGTCTTTTTGCTATTAAGGCTGAGTCATTCATTTTTACTTTCTTTCACTATAATGTTCAACATTTCTTGTAACTCGTTTTCACTCTTAGCGATTAAGACTGTATCATCAGCATACCTTAGATTATTTATGTTATGAACTCCAATTGTTATTCCAGGCATGCCCCTTATGGATCTTAAAATAATCTCACTATAAATATTAAACAAATCTGGTGACAGCACACAACCTTGTCTAGCACCCTGTTTTATTTGTTGAAACATTCCCAATTGGTTTCCAGTTCTTATGGACTTTGTTTGTTGCCAGTACATGTTCTTTATTATTCTTAGGTCTTTTGTGTCGAAATGTTGATTATTTCTTGGTGCATTACTTTGTCAAATGCCTTGGTGTAATCTATGAAACATTGGTATAGATCTGTTTTCACCTCTATGGCTTTTTCTACTAAAGATCTTATGATATAAATGGCATTGCTTTTTCCTTTATCTCTAACAAAACCACACTGTTCATCACTAATTTCTGGACTGATTTTGTTTATATATATATATATATATATATATATATATATATATATATATATATATATATATATATATCAGTGGCGTATACTGGTTTTGTGGTCTGGGCTACCGCTTACATAATAAATAAACACATACATTATGTTCAGTAGGCTAACATGAAGTAATATTTGCTAATGACATCACTACATTTTAAATTACTTATTTATATGTAAATTCTATCCGTCTTGTTTGGAACGAAAATGTCTTGATGACTTTGTCATTGAAAGTACTGTTGGGTTGGTTTCTAAGTTTCTGGCGGAATTATTTCTCAATGGACATTATTGCCAAACCAGATAAGTGTTCTTGTGTCTGAATTGAGCGATAATAAGATTTGATTCTCTTGAGAGCAGAAAAAGTTCTTTCTACAGATGCTGATAGGCATAACGTAGTTATAAATAGGTAAGGAAGTTCCGGTAATCGGACATAGTTTCACTTTCACTTTCTATCGCTTCTAATTGGCTAGAGCTAAAAATAACACATGAAACCGCATTCCTGTAGCGGTAGCTCCCGCCTGTATTAACTTGACTCCCTTTTTTGAATGTCAAGGTCTTTTATTTATTAGTGGTGACATATGAACAATGTACAATCGTAGTGTAGAGTCGGTTTCATTCACAAACGTTATAGTGGCCAGAGGAAAACCTTGCTTTAATAAATGCAAATCAAAGTAAATAAATCATATTGGTCTACGAAATGTGTAATAGAATATTCGAAAATTTGTAATATAATTATAAAAAAAATTAAATAAATTATCATTTCCTTTTGTAAGTCGTTAATATGTTCAAGGCTACCGGTGGTAGCTGCGGAAACATAGAGAATACGCCACTGCATTTCTTTACCATAACCCTATAGGTAACCACATATTGTTGAAGTCGAAGAAGATACGGCACAGGTAACGACATACTGTTGACGTCGGAGCAGAAACGGCATTTGTAACCACATACTGTTGACGTCGGAGCAGAAACGGCATATGTAACCACATACTGTTGACGTCGGAGCACACAAGTGAAGCAACGAATATCATCGTGCTTGTTGTCAAGGAAATTTTGATTCAATCTCCAATGAGGAACCGCGGTTAGTCTCTGGTTAGACAACTAGGCTACAAATGGCAAGAAATCGGCTTTTTCTTCTTCTTCTACATTAGTATTCACACGTTAAGTGGGCGTGTTTGCGTTGTGTCGCAAGTTTACGGCAGAGCCGCGAGATCTGCTTCTTTCGGCCCGACACATCCGTCTTCAGCATTGATGAGTAGATTTGCTTAATGATATTTTTTAAAGGAAAAGGTGCTGTTTAGATTTTATCACAAAAGTTGGATTTTGTGTGTGGGTCACGTGAACTATACAATATGATATAATTACTTTTTTTTGGAAAACCAGCAGTTGTTTAACAGTCATAGATACAGACATCTATTGTATTTATAAGGCCCTCGAGCTGAAGGGAATCACGCAAAGATTGTGACGTTTTCAGTTTGCGAGCAATAGCGGTTGTGAGTAAAATGACGTCAGTTGCGTTATGCTGAGATAGGCTGAAAATACGTCACAATGATTAGGTGATTCCGTCACAGCTCGCAGGCCTTAGTAAATATAGATGGTTGTGGTACAGTAATCAACAAATGGTCAACATCAATTGAACCTAAATACATTTTTTAACACAGAGTACAAGTTTGTTATCAAAGCTGTGAGAACCAACAAACAGAAACATTATTTACAAAAGGTTCATAATTAAGCAACAATACAAAATGTGTTTAAAATACAATATGAGAAATGTGCAACACCTCTAAAGGGTTCGGATTACGTCCCAGCGACGCCACACCACGCTGGAGTCTGCGCAGTCACGATGTTGTTGTTTTCTGGTTGGAAGATGGCCACCATCAATGTTTCCAGCTTCAACATCCAAACGTTTTAGAGCTGCTACTTTAGTGTTACAGAATAATTAAAAAACAAAAAGTTTCGAACCAAATCTTGAGAAAAGTGGTACATTTAAAAAGTCCGTGTAGGTGAGTCTCCAGGAGCCTCTTCTTGTGTTCTCGCGCAGGGAAGTTCAAGAATGAGACTTCGGCAGGTTCATCTTTACGACGGACAGCAACAAACAAGACAGGGGGCGAACGATCCGTCGTTGATACCGACGATTGCTTGAGATATCAGTGGGACAACAAAAGGTGACTTACAAGGTGCCATGGAGTTCCCACTACCCCGACACGTGTAGTTGAATTAGAGCCGGCAGTCTGGCTGTCATCCTTCGGTTGCTCAGATCAAACGCCGAGTGGCAGAGAAACGTCACAGCCCTTATAACAGAAGCACGGACGTTCGAGAAAACTTTATTCAGTTTCCGTTCTCGCCAGTTTCGCGTACTTCCAGCCGTTTGTATTTTTTTCTGTTGGGGAAATCCCGCATTTCCAAGAATCGGCGTTAACCAACAATCTTGGACGTTTTAGTGCTTGTTCATGCAGAACTTGTGTAATTTGTAACACATGATTTTGTAACCCACGCAGTGGCTTATTATCTATGTTCCCGCAGCTACCGCTGGTAGCCTTGAATATATTAACGAATTACAAAAGGAAATGATAGTTTATTTTATTTTTTTTTATAATTATATTACATATTTTCGAATATTCTATTACATATTTCATTGACCAATATGATTTATTTGCTTTGATTTGCATTTATTAAAGCAAAGGTTTCCTCTGGCCACAATAACGTTTGTGAATGAAACCGAAACTACTCAAAGATTTAAACATCTAGTAGCTAGCGGTACATTTTTCATTTATCCGGACCTAGTATTAACGACCTTGACATTCAAAATTGGGAGTCAATATAATATAGCAAGAGTCACCGCTAGAGGAATGCGATTCAATGAGTTATTTTTAGCTCTAGTCAATTAGAAGCGTTAGAAAGTGAAAGTGAAACTATGTCCGATTACCGGAACTTCCTTACCTATTTATAACTACGTTATGTGTATCAGCATCTGTAGAAAGAACTTTTTCTGCTCTCAAGAGAATCAAATCTTATTATCGCTCAATTCAGACACAAGAACACTTATCTGGTTTGGCAATAATGTCCATTGAGAAATAATTCCGCCAGAAACTTAGAAACCAACCCAACAGTACTTTCAATGACAAAGTCATCGAGACAATTTCGTCCCAAACAAGACGGATAGAATTTACATATAAATAAGTAAGTAATTTAAAATGTAGTGATGTCATTAGCAAATATTACTTCATGTTAGCCTACTGAATATAATGTATGTTTTTATTTATTATGTCAGCGGTAGCCCAGCCCCCAAAACCAGTATACGCCACTGAACCCACGATTTTGTAACCAATGATTTTGTAACAGATAATTTTGTAACTAATGAGTTTGTAAACTAGTGATTTTGTAACCAATGATTTTGAACCCATGATTCTGTAACCCATGACATTGTAAACCGTGATTTTGTAAATCATGATTTTGAGACCCGTGATTTTATAACTCATGATTCTATAACCAATAATTTTGTAACTATTTATTTTGTAACAACTGAAATTCTCAGCAATCATTTTGTAGCCCTTGATTTTGTAACTCATGATTTTGTAACTCAAGGTTTTGTAACTCATGATTTTGTAACTCATGATTTTGTAACTCATGATTTTTTAACTCATGATTTTCTAAACCACGATTTTGTAACTCATGTTTCTATTTCCCTGTTGTCATGTGATACCCTGAGGTGTGGTAATTGTTCCATATTTAACTTACAAAAAAAAAAAAAACTTAAAAATGCGTGTAACTTCTTTACTGTCAGTAAAATATAACACAGTTGTCAACGTTTCGTTCACAGCTCTTCGTCAGTAAAACAAGACAAGAAATTTTCTTCTACCTTTTAGCTCCCAGTGGAGCATAGGTCTTCAACAAACACTTTCCAAGTCGTTCTACTTTTTGCAATTCTTTTAAGATCATTCCATGTCTTCCCCACCATCTTCATCTCTGCTTCGATCTGTCTTCTCCAAGAATTCCTTGGTCTTCCTCTTTGTCTTTTCCCCTGGGGATTCGAAAAAAGGGTCTGTTGTGTAATACTCTCAGTTGGCTTCCGTAGTGTGTGTCCTATCCATCGCCATCGTCTTCGCTGTATCTCTTTATCCACTGGTATTTGACCGGTACATTTCCATAATTCCACGTTAGTGACTTTGTCCTGCCATTTCCATCCCTTTATTCTGCGCAAGCATCCATTAATGAAAGTCTGTACCTTCGTGATTGTCAATTTTGTTATTCTCCATGTTTCACAGCCATATAATAGGACCGACTTAACATTTGAGTTGAACATTTTTATTTTTGTATTTAGCCTAATTTCTTTGGATTTCCATATGTTTCCCAGTGCAATGAAAGCTCCTCTTGCTTTTGATATCCTTATTTTGGTATCATTTTCTGTTCATCCCTCTTTATCTATATTACTGCCCAGATATATATATAAGATTGTACGTCTAGTAGAGGTATTTCTCCTAGTTTTATTTGGTTATTGCCAACTGCATTAATTCTCATAATGTTGGTCTTATCTCTATTAATCTTTAGTCCTAGCTGTTGTGATCTCTCATCTAATATACTCATTTTACCCTGCATCTGTTGATGGCTGTGTGATAGGAGAGCTATGTCATCAGCAAAGTCTAAATCATCAAGTTGTTTGGCAGTGACCACTGGATCCCATTTCTGGTTTCATTTGTTGTTTTGAGTTATTTTCATAATCCAATCTATGGCCAGTAGAAAGAGAAATGGAGATAGAAGGCATCCTTGCCTTACTCCTGTTCTTATTTCAAATGCTTCTGTAAGCTGTCCTTCATGCACCACACTACATTTTGTTCCTTCATACATTGTTTTTATCAGGTTAATAAACTTTATGGGGATTCCGTAATGACTCAGCAACTTCCAAAGCATTCTTCTGTCTAAACTATCAAATGCCTTTTCGTAATCTATGCATCCAATATAAAGTGGGGATTTTAGTTCTAAACTTTGTTCAACTATTATACGTAGAGTAGTTATTTGATCAGCACATGATCTGTTCTTCCTAAAACCTGCTTGTTCATCTCTCAAGTGTTTCTCTATAGCCTCTTTTAGTCTCTCCAGAATGATTCTGCCTAATATTTTTCCTGGCACTGATAGTAGCATAATTCCCCTATAATTTGTGCACTCCTGTAAACTTCCTTTCTTTGGTAGTTTGATCATATAACCTTCTTTCCAGTCTTTAGGTATTTCTTCCCTCTCCCAAATTTTATCCAATAGATCATGTAACATCTTGGTAGAGGTGTTAATATCCGCTTTGATGGCTTCCGAAGGAATTTCGTCTGGTCCTGTGGCTTTACCATCTTTTAATAGTTTGATGGCTTTCATTATTTCTTCTTTGCTTGGTTTTCCACAGTTAACGTGTAACTCTTCTTCTGCTGGTAGTATATCTGGATGATTTTTTGAGCCGGGTCTGTTCAAAAGTTCTTCAAAGTGCTCTTTCCATCTCTCCATTTGTTCCCTTATATTACTAAGCAGATTTCCTTTCTTATCTTTGATAAAGGCGTTGATCTGTTTGTATTTTCCACATAATTTCTTTGTGCTGTTGTACAGTTCTTTCATATTCCCTTTATTTGCTGCTTCTTCTGCCTCTTTAGCTAGTTCATCTATATGTTTCCTCTTATCCCTTTTAATGCATCTTCTCACTTCTTTGTTCACCTCTGTGTAAGCTTCCTGTGTCTTGGCTTTATTACTTCTTGTTTTGCTTTTATTTATGTCTGCTTTCTTGTTCTTTCTTTCTTTAATTTTATCCAGGGTCTCTGCTGTCATCCATGCCTTATCCCGGCGTTCTCTTCTCCCCAGTGTTTCTTCGCATGTCTCTTTCCATACATTTTTTACCTGTTTCCAATGATCTTCTATATTTATTGTATTTTCTAGTTGTTGGAGGACTTGGTATTTGTTTGCTATTGTGACTGCGAATTTATCTTTAATTCCTTGTTCTTTAAGAATCCCTACATTGAAATACTTTCTACCCTTATTCGTTGTAGTATACCTTTTAAATTTAATTTTAAGTTTGGCTAACAGAAGATGATGATCAGAAGCTACATCTGCCCCTCTATATACTTTTACATCCTGTAAGGATGACTTAAACTTATTATTAATACACATGTGATCAATTTGGTTTTCCGTTCTATGATCTGGTGACACCCATGTAGCTTTGTGTATTCTTTTATGTTGGAATATTGTTCCCCCTAGGCTCATTTGATTAAGGGCGCAGAAATTCACAAATATCTCTCCATTCTCGTTTATATCTCCAAGTCCATGTTTTCTCATAATCTCTTCGAAGCCTCTGTTGTCTGATCCTACCTTAGCATTTAGGTCTCCCATCAAGATTATAATATCCTTGGCTCGTCTTGCATCCATCTGACATTGTAGCTGTTTATAAAAATCATCTTTAACTGAGTCATCTTTATCGTTGGTTGGTGCATAGCATTGTATAATGTGTAATTTTATTTTGTTTTTGGTTATTCTAAATGTTGCTCTCACCAGTCTTGGTCCCACTGCCTCCCATTCTATTAGTGTCTTCTGTGCATTCTTTGATAGCATAATAGTTACCCCTTCGCTATGTTGTGCTCCTAGTTCCTGGTGTCCTGATGATAAAATCATTTCCCCTGTATTCAATTTTATTCTCTCCGCTCCCAGCCATCTTGTTTCACACATTCCCAGAATATCTATCTTGTAATTGGTCATTTCTGCTGCCACTTGTGCCGCTTTTCCCTGTTCGTTAAGGGTACGAACATTCCAGGTGCCAATTCTGGAGAATTTCCTGGTAGACAAAGGGTGAGTCGGCAACCCGGACTCCTTATGGCTTTCTCCGGATTGCGTCATACGTCTCTTAGACAGAGAGCCCTTCTCTTTCCTGGTTGACGGATTAACGTTATCTTTCTTTGACTTGTTCATGTTTGTGAAGTTTTTTCGGCTTGTTTTTTTACAGTATGGGATAGCCAGTCCCATGCCTAACCCTCCTTTCTCGCCTCTTACGAACATGCCTGGTAGGGTACAGCGCCGCTATTCTTTACTCCCCTTTCGGGCCCCGGCAGCGCACGGGCAAAGACAAGAAATAACAAAAGAAATAACAAACATTCTGACACAGTGGTCTACTTCGTTTAGGTAAGAGCTGCATCACCGGGCGACCCAAAGGGAGGAAATGGATGGACATGAAATATGTGTTAGCTAATCTTGAGTACAAGCCGCACAGTTCTTGTGTTTGAGGCCATGAGACACTTCAGGTGGTCTCTTCTCTGGCCTTTCAGGTCTTTGACGCGATGAAACAGTTAATTCATGATCTCTCTCTCTCTCTCTCTCTCTCTTTGTGTGTTTATTCCCTTCCTTTATACCCCGTCGAGTGTCGAGACCAACAGAAGGTTCCAGATCCTGCCGTTCTCTAAGACTCAAACATTGTTACTGATGTTGTTGTAGGGCTCGGATGTTGTCAGTCCATTTCACTCTCTGCCTATACAACAGCCTTTTCTTCCATCTTATCTTTTTAATATCTCTTGTGTATGATATAGAATCTCTTGTGTATGATATAGAATTTCTTAAGTATGATATAGAATCTGTTGTGTATGATATAGAATCTCTTGTGTGTGATATATAATCTCTTGTGTGTGATATAGAATCTCTTGTGTATGATATAGAATCTCTTGTGTGTGATATAGAATCTCTTGTGTGTGATATAGAATCTCTTGTGTATGATATAGAATCTCTTGTGTATGATATAGAATCTATTGTGTATGATATAGAATCTCTTGTGTATGATATAGAATCTCTTGTGTATGATATAGAATCTCTTATGTATGATATAGAATCTCTTGTGTATGATATAGAATCTCTTGTGTAAGATATAATATCTCTTGTGTATGATATAGAATCTCTTGTGTATGATGTAGAATCTCAGATGTATGATATAGAATCTCTTGTGAATGATATATAATCTCTTGTGTGTGATAAAGAATCTCTTGTGTATGATATATAATCTCTTGTGTGTGATAAAGAATCTCTTGTGTGTGATAAAGAATCTCGTGTGTATGATATAGAATCTCTTGTGTGTGATAAAGAATCTCGCGTGTATGATATAGAATCTCTTGTGTATGATATATAATCTCTTGTGTATGATATATAATCTCTTGTGTATGATATATAATCTCTTGTGTATGATATATAATCTCTTGTGTATGATATATAATCTCTTGTGTATGATATAGAATCTCAGATGTATGATATATAATCTCTTGTGTATGATATATAATCTCTTGTGTATGATATAGAATCTCTTGTGTGTGATATAGAATCTCAGATGTATGATATAGAATTACTTGTGTATGATATAGAATCTCTTGGCATTCTTCTTAAATGTGACTCTAACGTTAGGTTTCAAGCATTGAAATGTGAGGTATCCATTCAATTCATCCGCGTTGGTCTGGATTCCATGCCTTTCAACGGTGTTCATAATATAATATAACATAACAACACAGCAAAATATAATATAACATAACAAAATAAATAATTTTCCATCACTGGTTATAGTATGTCCAAGGTAGTTGTAGCTCTGAAATGTCTCCAGGTCTATTCCTTTAACTTGATATCCACTTGCAGCTTTATAGTATTTTCTCTGTTTATGATCATAGGTTTAGTCTGTTTGAAATTGATATCTAATCCATATTTTTTGCTTGTCATGTATTTTTCAGTAAGTAATTGTTGTAGATCTTTATGATTGTCTGCTAGTAGTACTGTATCATCAGCATATCTTAGGTTATTGATTATCTTTCCATTAATGTTTAGGCCTGGCATCTCTGAGATATTTTTAAAGATTTGCTCAGTGTATAGATTGAACAAGATTGGTGATAGGATGCATCCTTGTCTTACTCCTCTTTTTATATCAATGGGTGTAGAGGTCTCCTTGTTATATTTTATTATTGCTGTTTTCTCCCAGTATAAGTGATATATTAGTCGGATGACTGTGTCATCTAGATGTTTAAACCTGATAAATAACAAAAAATATAACAGCAAATATAATAAGCAATATTAGAACAGTGGATTCATGAATATGTTAGAGATATCTAAGGATAAGTAACATGGACAATGAATATATATTAAAGAGTAACATGGACACAAAATGCCTAACAGTCAATTCAGGAGAGAACATTTAAGAGACTTAGATGAAGGACAAGCTCCGAAGGAAGGTGTCCAGAGTTCTGGCCAGACTTGGAACCTTGATGAACAAAAACATGACAATTTAAAAAAAAAAAGGAGAAAGAACTGGTATGGTAACAACTTTACGTAAATGAATGATAAAACAAAAGTCGACGTTTCTGAAACTGGCATGACCAGTCTCATATGTTTGAGACAGGGACAGAGATTTCAGCAACTGGCATTAGAAGTCTCATACGTTTGAGACAGGGACAGAGATTTCAGAAACTAGCATGTGAAGTCTTAAATGTGGAACACCTCTAAGGGGGACGATTATGTCATAGCTTCGGTAACAAGCCATACCACGCTGGAGTCTGCGTAGTCACGATGTCGTTGTTTTCTGGTTGGAAGATGGCCACCATCAATGTTTCCAGCTTCAACATCCAAACGTTTTAGAGCTGCTACTTTAGTGTTACAGAATAATGAAAAAAAAAAAGTTTCGAACCAAAATCTTGAGAAAAGTGGTACATTTAAAAAGTCCGTGTAGGTGAGTCTCCAGGAGCCTCTTCTTGTGTTCTCGCGCAGGGAAGTTCAAGAATGAGACTTCGGCAGGTTCATCTTTACGACGGACAGCAACACAAACAAGACAGGGGGCGAACGATCCGTCGTTGATACCGACGATTGCTTGAGATATCAGTGGGACAACAAAAGGTGACTTACAAGGTGCCATGGAGTTCCCACTACCCCGACACGTGTAGTTGAATTAAAGCCGGCAGTCTGGCTGTCATCCTTCGGTTGCTCAGATCAAACGCCGAGTGGCAGAGAAACGTCACAGCCCTTATAACAGAAGCACGGACGTTCGAGAAAACTTTATTCAGTTTCCGTTCTCGCCAGTTTCGCGTACTTCCAGCCGTTTGTATTTTTTCTGTTGGGGAAATCCCGCATTTCCAAGAATCGGCGTTAACCAACAATCTTGAACGTTTTAGTGCTTGTTCATGCAGAACTTGTGTAATTTGTAACACATGATTTTGTAACCCACGCAGTGGCTTATTATCTATGTTCCCGCAGCTACCGCTGGTAGCCTTGAATATATTAACGAATTACAAAAGGAAATGATAATTTATTTTATTTTTTTTATAATTATATTACATATTTTCGAATATTCTATTACATATTTCATTGACCAATATGATTTATTTGCTTTGATTTGCATTTATTAAAGCAACGGTTTCCTCTGGCCACAATAACGTTTGTGAATGAAACCGAAACTACTCAAAGATTTAAACATCTAGTAGCTAGCGGTACATTTTTCATTTATCCGGACCTAGTATTAACGACCTTGACATTCAAAATTGGGAGTCAATATAATATAGCAAGAGTCACCGCTAGAGGAATGCGATTCGATGAGTTATTTTTAGCTCTAGTCAATTAGAAGCGTTAGAAAGTGAAAGTGAAACTATGTCCGATTACCGGAACTTCCTTACCTATTTATAACTACGTTATGCGTATCAGCATCTGTAGAAAGAACTTTTTCTGCTCTCAAGAGAATCAAATCTTATTATCGCTCAATTCAGACACAAGAACACTTATCTGGTTTGGCAATAATGTCCATTGAGAAATAATTCCGCCAGAAACTTAGAAACCAACCCAACAGTACTTTCAATGACAAAGTCATCGAGACATTTTCGTCCCAAACAAGACGGATAGAATTTACATATAAATAAGTAAGTAATTTAAAATGTAGTGATGTCATTAGCAAATATTACTTCATGTTAGCCTACTGAATATAATGTATGTTTTTATTTATTATGTCAGCGGTAGCCCAGCCCCCAAAACCAGTATACGCCACTGAACCCACGATTTTGTAACCAATGATTTTGTAACAGATAATTTTGTAACTAATGAGTTTGTAAACTAGTGATTTTGTAACCAATGATTTTGAACCCATGATTCTGTAACCCATGACATTGTAAACCGTGATTTTGTAAATCATGATTTTGAGACCCGTGATTTTATAACTCATGATTCTATAACCAATAATTTTGTAACTATTTATTTTGTAACAACTGAAATTCTAAGCAATCATTTTGTAGCCCTTGATTTTGTAACTCATGATTTTGTAACTCAAGGTTTTGTAACTCATGATTTTGTAACTCATGATTTTGTAACTCATGATTTTGTAACTCATGATGTTTTAACTCATGATTTTCTAAACCACGATTTTGTAACTCATGTTTCTATTTCCCTGTTGTCATGTGATACCCTGAGGTGTGGTAATTGTTCAATATTTAACTTACAAAAAAAAAAAAAAACTTAAAAATGCGTGTAACTTCTTTACTGTCAGTAAAATATAACACAGTTGTCAACGTTTCGTTCACAGCTCTTCGTCAGTAAAACAAGACAAGAAATTTTCTTCTACCTTTTAGCTCCCAGTGGAGCATAGGTCTTCAACAAACACTTTCCAAGTCGTTCTACTTTTTGCAATTCTTTTAAGATCATTCCATGTCTTCCCCACCATCTTCATCTCTGCTTCGATCTGTCTTCTCCAAGAATTCCTTGGTCTTCCTCTTTGTCTTTTCCCCTGGGGATTCGAAAAAAGGGCCTGTTGTGTAATACTCTCAGTTGGCTTCCGTAGTGTGTGTCCTATCCATCGCCATCGTCTTCGCTGTATCTCTTTATCCACTGGTATTTGACCGGTACATTTCCATAATTCCACGTTAGTGACTTTGTCCTGCCATTTCCATCCCTTTATTCTGCGCAAGCATCCATTAATGAAAGTATGTACCTTCGTGATTGTCAATTTTGTTATTCTCAATGTTTCACAGCCATATAATAGGACCGACTTAACATTTGAGTTGAACATTTTTATTTTTGTATTTAGCCTAATTTCTTTGGATTTCCATATGTTTCCCAGTGCAATGAAAGCTCCTCTTGCTTTTGATATCCTTATTTTGGTATCATTTTCTGTTCCTCCCTCTTTATCTATATTACTGCCCAGATATATATAAGATTGTACGTCTAGTAGAGGTATTTCTCCTAGTTTTATTTGGTTATTGCCAACTGCATTAATTCTCATAATGTTGGTCTTATCTCTATTAATCTTTAGTCCTAGCTGTTGTGATCTCTCATCTAATATACTCATTTTATCCTGCATCTGTTGATGGCTGTGTGATAGGAGAGCTATGTCATCAGCAAAGTCTAAATCATCAAGTTGTTTGGCAGTGACCACTGGATCCCATTTCTGGTTTCATTTGTTGTTTTGAGTTATTTTCATAATCCAATCTATGGCCAGTAGAAAGAGAAATGGAGATAGAAGGCATCCTTGCCTTACTCCTGTTCTTATTTCAAATGCTTCTGTAAGCTGTCCTCCATGCACCACACTACATTTCGTTCCTTCATACATTGTTTTTATCAGGTTAATAAACTTTATGGGGATTCCGTAATGACTCAGCAACTTCCAAAGCATTCTTCTGTCTAAACTATCAAATGCCTTTTCGTAATCTATGAATCCAATATAAAGTGGGGATTTTAGTTCTAAACTTTGTTCAACTATTATACGTAGAGTAGTTATTTGATCAGCACATGATCTGTTTTTCCTAAAACCTGCTTGTTCATCTCTCAAGTGTTTCTCTATAGCCTCTTTTAGTCTCTCCAGAATGATTCTGCCTAATATTTTTCCTGGCACTGATAGTAGCATAATTCCCCTATAATTTGTGCACTCCTGTAAACTTCCTTTCTTTGGTAGTTTGATCATATAACCTTCTTTCCAGTCTTTAGGTATTTCTTCCCTCTCCCAAATTTTATCCAATAGATCATGTAACATCTTGGTAGAGGTGTTAATATCCGCTTTGATGGCTTCCGAAGGAATTTCGTCTGGTCCTGTGGCTTTACCATCTTTTAATAGTTTGATGGCTTTCATTATTTCTTCTTTGCTTGGTTTTCCACAGTTAACGTGTAACTCTTCTTCTGCTGGTAGTATATCTGGATGATTTTTTGAGCCGGGTCTGTTCAAAAGTTCTTCAAAGTGCTCTTTCCATCTCTCCATTTGTTCCCTTATATTACTAAGCAGATTTCCTTTCTTATCTTTGATAAAGGCGTTGATCTGTTTGTATTTTCCACATAATTTCTTTGTGCTGTTGTACAGTTCTTTCATATTCCCTTTATTTGCTGCGTCTTCTGCCTCTTTAGCTAGTTCATCTATATATTTCCTCTTATCCCTTTTAATGCATCTTCTCACTTCTTTGTTCACCTCTGTGTAAGCTTCCTGTGTCTTGGCTTTATTACTTCTTGTTTTGCTTTTATTTATGTCTGCTTTCTTGTTCTTTCTTTCTTTAATTTTATCCAGGGTCTCTGCTGTCATCCATGCCTAATCCCGGCGTTCTCTTTTCCCCAGTGTTTCTTTGCATGTCTCTTTCCATATATTTTTTACCTGTTTCCAATGATCTTCTATATTTATTGTATTTTCTAGTTGTTGGAGGACTTGGTATTTGTTTGCTATTGTGACTGCGAATTTATCTTTAATTCCTTGTTCTTTAAGAAACCCTACATTGAAATACTTTCTACCCTTATTCGTTGTAGTATACCTTTTTAATTTAATTTTAAGTTTGGCTAACAGAAGATGATGATCAGAAGCTACATCTGCCCCTCTATATACTTTTACATCCTGTAAGGATGACTTAAACTTATTATTAATACACATGTGATCAATTAGATTTTCCGTTCTATGATCTGGTGACACCCATGTAGCTTTGTGTATTCTTTTATGTTGGAATATTGTTCCTCCTAGGCTCATTTGATTAAGGGCGCAGAAATTCACAAATATCTCTCCATTCTCGTTTATATCTCCAAGTCCATGCTTTCCCATAATCTCTTCGAAGCCTCTGTTGTCTGATCCTACCTTAGCATTTAGGTCTCCCATCAAGATTATAATATCCTTGGCTCGTCTTGCATCCATCTGACATTGTAGCTGTTTATAAAAATCATCTTTAACTGAGTCATCTTTATCGTTGGTTGGTGCATAGCATTGTATAATGTGTAATTTTATTTTGTTTTTGGTTGTTCTAAATGTTGCTCTCACCAGTCTTGGTCCCACTGCCTCCCATTCTATTAGTGTCTTCTGTGCATTCTTTGATAGCATAATAGTTACCCCTTCGCTATGTTGTGCTCCTAGTTCCTGGTGTCCTGATGATAAAATCATTTCCCCTGTATTCAATTTTATTCTCTCCGCTCCCAGCCATCTTGTTTCACACATTCCCAGAATATCTATCTTGTAATTGGTCATTTCTGCTGCCACTTGTGCCGCTTTTCCCTGTTCGTTAAGGGTACGAACATTCCAGGTGCCAATTCTGGAGAATTTTCTGGTAGACAAAGGGTGAGTCGGCAACCCGGACTCCTTATGGCTTTCTCCGGATTGCGTCATACGTCTCTTAGACAGAGAGCCCTTCTCTTTCCTGGTTGACGGATTAACTTTATCTTTCTTTGACTTGTTCATGTTTGTGAAGTTTTTTCGGCTTGTTTTTTTACAGTATGGGATAGCCAGTCCCATGCCTAACCCTCCTTTCTCGCCTCTTACGAACATGCCTGGTAGGGTACAGCGCCGCTATTCTTTACTCCCCTTTCGGGCCCCGGCAGCGCACGGGCAAAGACAAGAAATAACAAAAGAAATAACAAACATTGTGACACAGTGGTCTACTTCGTTTAGGTAAGAGCTGCATCACCGGGCGACCCAAAGGGAGGAAATGGATGGACATGAAATATGTGTTAGCTAATCTTGAGTACAAGCCGCACAGTTCTTGTGTTTGAGGCCATGAGACACTTCAGGTGGTCTCTTCTCTGGCCTTTCAGGTCTTTGACGCGATGAAACAGTTAATTCATGATCTCTCTCTCTCTCTCTTTGTGTGTTTATTCCCTTCCTTTATACCCCGTCGAGTGTCGAGACCAACAGAAGGTTCCAGATCCTGCCGTTCTCTAAGACTCAACCATTGTCACTGATGTTGTTGTAGGGCTCGGATGTTGTCAGTCCATTTCACTCTCTGCCTATACAACAGCCTTTTCTTCCATCTTATCTTTTTAATATCTCTTGTGTATGATATAGAATCTCTTGTGTATGATATAGAATTTCTTATGTATGATATAGAATCTGTTGTCTTCTTCTTCTTCTACCTTTTAGCTCCCAGTGGAGCATAGGTCTTCAACAAACACTTTCCAAGTCGTTCTGTTTTTTGCAATTCTTTTAAGATCATTCCATGTCTTCCCCATCATCTTCATCTCTGCTTCAATCTGTCTTCTCCAAGAATTCCTTGGTCTTCCTCTTTGTCTTTTCCCCTGGGGATTCCAAAAAAGGGCCTGTTGTGTAATACTCTCAGTTGGTTTCCGTAGTGTGTGTCCTATCCATCGCCATCGTCTTCGCTGTATTTCTTTATCCACTGGTATTTGACCGGTACATTTCCATAATTCCACGTTTGTGACTTTGTCCTGCCATTTCCATCCCTTTATTCTGCGCAAGCATCCATTAATGAAAGTCTGTACCTTCGTGATTGTCAATTTTGTTATTCTCCATGTTTCACAGCCATATAATAGAACCGACTTAACATTGGAGTTGAGTTTCATGTGTATGATATAGAATCTCTTGTGTATGATATAGAATCTCTTATGTATGATATAGAATCTCTTGTGTATGATATAGAATCTCTTGTGTAAGATATAATATCTCTTGTGTATGATATAGAATCTCTTGTGTATGATGTAGAATCTCAGATGTATGATATAGAATCTCTTGTGAATGATATATAATCTCTTGTGTGTGATAAAGAATCTCTTGTGTATGATATAGAATCTCTTGTGTGTGATAAAGAATCTCTTGTGTGTGATAAAGAATCTCGCGTGTATGATATAGAATCTCTTGTGTATGATATATAATCTCTTGTGTATGATATATAATCTCTTGTGTATGATATATAATCTCTTGTGTATGATATATAATCTCTTGTGTATGATATAGAATCTCTTGTGTATGATATAGAATCTCAGATGTATGATATATAATCTCTTGTGTATGATATATAATCTCTTGTGTATGATATAGAATCTCTTGTGTGTGATATAGAATCTCAGATGTATGATATAGAATTACTTGTGTATGATATAGAATCTCTTGGCATTCTTCTTAAATGTGACTCTAACGTTAGGTTTCAAGCATTGAAATGTGAGGTATCCATTCAATTCATCCGCGTTGGTCTGGATTCCATGCCTTTCAACGGTGTTCATAATATAATATAACATAACAACACAGCAAAATATAATATAATATAACAAAATAAAACATTTTCCATCACTGGTTATAGTATGTCCAAGGTAGTTGTAGCTCTGAAATGTCTCCAGGTCTATTCCTTTAACTTGATATCCACTTGTAGCTTTATAGTATTTTCTCTGTTTATGATCATAGGTTTAGTCTTTTTGAAATTCATATCTAATCCATATTTTTTGCTTGTCATGTATTTTTCAGTAAGTAATTGTTGTAGATCCTTTATGATTGTCTGCTAGTAGTACTGTATCATCAGCATATCTTAGGTTATTGATTATCTTTCCATTAATGTTTAGGCCTGGCATCTCTGAGATATTTTTAAAGATTTGCTCAGTGTATAGATTGAACAAGATTGGTGATAGGATGCATCCTTGTCTTACTCCTCTTTTTATATCAATGGGTGTAGAGTTCTCCTTGTTATATTTTATTATTGCTGTTTTCTCCCAGTATAAGTGATATATTAGTCGGATGACTGTGTCATCTAGATGTTTAAACCTGATAAATAACCAAAAATATAACAGCAAATATAATAAGCAATATTAGAACAGTGGATTCATGAATATGTTAGAGATATCTAAGGATAAGTAAAATGGACAATGAATATATATTAAAGAGTAACATGGACACAAAATGCCTAACAATCAATTCAGGAGAGAGCATTTAAGAGACTTAGATGAAGGACAAGCTCCGAAGGAAGGTGTCCAGAGTTCTGGCCAGGCTTGGAACCTTGATGAACAAAAACATGACAATTTTTTAAAAAAAGGAGAAAGAACTGGTATGGTAACAACTTTACGTAAATGAATGATAAAACAAAAGTCGACGTTTCTGAAACTGGCATGACAAGTCTCATATGTTTGAGACAGGGACAGAGATTTCAGCAACTGGCATTAGAAGTCTCATACGTTAGAGACAGGGACAGAGATTTCAGAAACTAGCATGTGAAGTCTTAAATGTGCAACACCTCTAAGGGGACGATTATGTCTCAGCTTCGGTAACTAGCCACACCACGCTGGAGTCTGCGCAGTCACGATGTTGTTGTTTTCTGGTTGGAAGATGGCCACCATCAATGTTTCCAGCTTCAACATCCAAACGTTTTAGAGCTGCTACTTTAGTGTTGCAGAATAATTTTTAAAAAAAAGTTTCGAACCAAATCTGGAGAAAAGTGGTACATTTAAAAAGTCCGTGTAGGTGAGTCTCCAGGAGCCTCTTCTTGTGTTCTCGCGCAGGGAAGTTCAAGAATGAGACTTCGGCAGGTTCATCTTTACGACGGACAGCAACAAACAAGACAGGGGGCGAACGATCCGTCGTTGATACCGACGATTGCTTGAGATATCAGTGGGACAACAAAAGGTGACTTACAAGGTGCCATGGAGTTCCCACTACCCCGACACGTGTAGTTGAATTAGAGCCGGCAGTCTGGCTGTCATCCTTCGGTTGCTCAGATCAAACGCCGAGTGGCAGAGAAACGTCACAGCCCTTATAACAGAAGCACGGACGTTCGAGAAAACTTTATTCAGTTTCCGTTCTCGCCAGTTTCGCGTACTTCCAGCCGTTTGTATTTTTTTCTGTTGGGGAAATCCCGCATTTCCAAGAATCGGCGTTAACCAACAATCCAGGACGTTTTAGTGCTTGTTCATGCAGAACCTGTGTAACTTGTAACACATGATTTTGTAATCCACGCAGTGGCTTATTATCTATGTTCCCGCAGCTACCGCTGGTAGCCTTGAATATATTAACGAATTACAAAAGGAAATGATAATTTATTTTATTTTTTTTTTAAATAATTATATTACATATTTTCGAATAGTCTATTACACATTTCATAGACCAATATGATTTATTTGCTTTGATTTGCATTTATTAAAGCAAAGGTTTCCTCTGGCCACTATAACGTTTGTGAATGAAACCGAAACTACTCAAATATTTAAACATCTAGTAGCTAGCGGTACATTTTTCATTTATCCGGACCTAGTATTAACGACCTTGACATTCAAAATTGGGAGTCAATATAATATAGCAAGAGCTACCGCTACAGGGATGCTATTCGATGGGTTATTATTAGCTCTAGCCAATTAGAAGCGTTGGAAAGTGAAAGTGAAACTATGTCTGATTACCGGAACTTCCTTACCTATTTATAACTACGTTATGCGCATCAGCATCTGTAGAAAGAACTTTTTCTGCTCTCAAGAGAATCAAATCTAATTGTCGCTGAATTCAGACACAAGTACGCTTATCTGGTTTGGCAATAATGTCCATTGAGAAATCATTCCGTTAGAAACTTAGAAACCAACCCAACAGTACTTTCAATGACATAGTCATCGAGACATTTTCGTCCCAAACAAGACGGATAGAATTTACATATAAATAAGTAAGTAATTAAAAATGTAGTGATGTCATTAGAAAATATTACTTTATGTTAGGCTACTGAATATAATGTATGTTTTTATTTATTATGTCAGCGGTAGCCCAGACCCCAAAACCAGTATACGCCACTGAACCCACGATTTTGTAACCAATGATTTTGTAACAGATAATAATTTTGTAACTAATGAGTTTATAAACTAGTGATTTTGTAACCAACGATTTAGAACCCATGATTCTGTAACCCATGACATTGTAAACCGTGATTTTGTAACTCATGATTTTGTAACTCATGATTTTGTAACTCAAGATTTTGTAACTCATGATTTTGTAACTCATGTTTCTATTTCCCTGTTGGCATGTGATACCATGAGGTGTGGTAATAGTTCCATATTTAATTTCGAAAAAAAAAACTTAAAAGTGCGTGTAACTGCTCTACTGTCAGTAAAATATAAACAGTTGTCAACGTTTCGTTCACAGCTCTTCGTCAGTAAAACAAGACAAGAAATAACAAACATTGTGACACAGTGGTCTACTTCGTTTAAGTAAGAGCTGCATCACCGGGCGACCCAAAGGGAGGAAATGGATGGACATGAAATATGTGTTAGCTAATCTTGAGTACAAGCCGCACAGTTCTTGTGTTTGAGGCCATGAGACACTTCAGGTGGTCTCTTCGCTGGCCTTTCAGGTCTTTGACGCGATGAAACAGTTAATTCATGATCTCTCTCTCTCTCTCTCTTTGTGTGTTTATTCCCTTCCTTTATACCCCGCCGAGTGTGTCGAGACCAACAGAAGGTTCCAGATCCTGCCGTTCTCTAAGACTCAACCATTGTTACTGATGTTGTTGTAGGGCTCGGATGTTGTCAGTCCATTTCACTCTCTGCCTATACCACAGCCTTTTCTTCCATCTCATCTTTTAATATCTCTTGTGTATGATATAGAATCTCTTGTGTATGATATAGAATCTCTTATGTATGATATAGAATCTCTTGTGTATGATATAGAATCTCTTGTGTATGATATAGAATCTCTTGTGTATGATATAGAATCTCTTATGTATGATATAGAATCTCTTGTGTATGATATAGAATCTCTTGTGTATGATATAGAATCTCTTGTGTATGATATAGAATTTCTTGTGTATGATATAGAATCTCTTGTGTATAATAAAGAATCTCTTGTGTATGATATAGAATCTCTTGTGTATGATATAGAATCTCTTGTGTATGATATATACTCTCTTGTGAAAGATATAGAATCTCTTGTGTGTGATATAGAATCTCTTATGCATGATATAGAGTTTCTTGTGTATGATATAGAATCTCTTGTGTATGGTTTAGAATCTCTTGTGTATGATATAGAATCTCTTATGTATGATATAGAATCTCTTGTGTATGATATAGAATCTCTTGTGTATGATGTAGAATCCCTTGTGTATGATATAGAATCTCTTTTGTGTGGTATAGAATCTCTTGTGTATGGTATAGAATCTCTTTTGTATGATATAGAATCTCTTGTGTATAGTATAGAATCTCTTGTGTATGATATAGAATCTCTTATGTATGATATAGAATCTTTTGTGTATGGTATAGAATCTCTTGTGTATGATGTAGAATCCCTTGTGTATGATATAGAATCTCTTTTGTGTGGTATAGAATCTCTTGTGTATGGTATAGAATCTCTTTTGTATGATATAGAATCTCTTGTGTATAGTATAGAATCTCTTGTGTATGATATAGAATCTCTTGTGTATGATATAGAATCTCTTGTGTGTGATATAGAATCTCTTGTGTATGATATAGAATCTCATGTGTATGATATAGAATCTCTTGTGTGTGATACAGAATCTCTTGTGTATGATGTAGAATCTCTTGTTTATGATATAGAATCTCTTGTGTGTGATATAGAATCTCTTGTGTATGATATAGAATCTCATGTGTATGATATAGAATCTCTTGTGTGTGATACAGAATCTCTTGCGTATGATATAGAATCTCTTATGTATGATATAGAATCTTTTGTGTATTATATATAATCTCTTATGTATGATATAGAATCTCTTGTGTGTGATATAGAATCTCTTATGTATGATATAGAATCTCTTGTGTGTGATACAGAATCTCTTGTGTATGATATAGAATCTCTTGTGTATGATATAGAATCTCTTGTGTGTGATATAGAATCTCTTGTGTATGATATAGAATCTCTTGTGTGTGATATAGAATCTCTTGTGTATGATATAGAATTTCTTGGCATACTTTCTAAATGTGACTCTAACGTTAGGTTTCAAGCATTATAATGTGAGGTAATCATTCAATTTATCCGCGTTGGTCTGGATCCCATGCCTTGCAACGGTGTTTATAATATAATATAACATAACAACACAGCATAATATAATATAACATAACAAAATAAAACATTTTCCATCACTGGTTATAGTATGTCCAAGGTAGTTGTAGCTCTGAAATGTCTCTAGGTCTATTTCTTTAACTTGATATGCACTTGTAGCTTTATAGTATTTTCTCTGTTTATGATCATAGGTTTAGTCTTTTTGAAATTCATATCGAATCCATATTTTTTGCTTGTCATGTTTTTTTCAGTAAGTAACTGTTGTAGATCCTTTATGATTGTCTGCTAGTAGTACTGTATCATCAGCATATCTTAGGTTATTGATTATCTTTCCATTAATGTTTAGGCCTGGCATCTAGCCAGTAGCAAGAGCTACCGCTAGAGAAATGCGATTCAAAGCAATATTAGAACAGTGGACAGAGATTTCAGAAACTAGCATGTGAAGTCTTAAACGTTTGAGGAAGACTTTCGTTTTAAAGATGGTGGGATCTAGGTCACGTTCTCTTGATCGATGCGGTAAGTGCATTCGGGATGTGATTAATTTCGGTTCTCCGTTGTACTTTTCTGCGTTAAAGTAAAAGTGATGATCTTCTTATTACATCTGCGCCCCTAAAGCGATGTTGTACTCCGGCAACAGTCCCTTTTTGACAAATCAAGTGTTGTGAATGCCACCTTCCAACGCCTAGACTTGATCTGCGCTTTACGTCATATTGTTGCTGTTAATGACCGTTGTTGAAATTCCTTGACGCAAGTTATTTCCATGTTACTTATCAATGTAAACTACTTCGTCAGCCGCAGTTTTATCTCTTTACGGAATTTGTACAGTGTTTTGTTCGTTACGCTGCTTTTACTAGAGTAATCAGAAATAGAAAGGGATCGAAATTGTGTGTACAACATTTTTTGTGTGGTACGTCATCGTAATGGTTCATCGTACATTCCTTGACGCTAGACCGGCCGTACACTAATCTTACGGTCGGTTGTTTGATGCGCGACGGGGATAATCTGACGATTAACTGTGTGTCTATATGTTCGAAATTGGAGTCAACAACGATGGCCTAACATCATCAAGCGCTCTACATAAAAAAAAAAAAATATGACGATCATCATTTTCAAGAGGACGTGAACTCCCAGAATATGGCATATAGGCGGCGGGAACAATTGAAGGCTATACATGAAAAGTGTTCCTTGTTGCAGTTTCCTCATATTCCAAGTCCGGCTTGTTGCAGGAGCTACTGAGTTAAGTGCTCTGTGCACACCGTGAGCTGTGTGTCTCATCCGTTTTGGTCATGTTTCGATATTCCAATTGCTTTAGATGAATGATGATATCGTAAGACAGGGAACAGTTGGCTGTGTTCACTTTCTGCGCGGTTTTCGCCTTATGTCTTTTGGCGTGTGCTGAGACTGCTACGATGGGGACTACAGTTAACTTTCTTTGTTTCTGAGATGAGATTCTGATGATTACGCTGGCACGGGAGGTTGAGCAATTATGGATTTTAATTCGTTTGCAGTGATACCGGGGCATTCCATAACCAAATAACCAAATAATCAAACGTTTGAGACAGAGACAGGGATATTAGAAATTAGCAATGAGAGGTCTGAAACGTTTGAGACAGGGACAGAAATAAACCGTGAGTAAACATGTCAGCAACCACATGTTGCCCCTAAATTCTGGACACTGAGGCAAAAATTTTCAATAAATGAATTTTATTCACATTTGATTCAATTGGAATATCAATCAGGGGCGTTTACTGGTTTTGGGCTCTGGGCTACCGCTGACATAATAAATAAACACATACATTATATTCAGTAGGCTAACATGAAGTAATATTTGCCAATGACATCACTGCATTTTAAATTACTTTCTTTTGTATATGTTTTAATTAATAAATTTTAAATTAATTAAATATGTTAATATGTTCAGCTACATAGAGAATACGCCACTGATATATATATATATATATATATATATATATATATATATATATATATATATATATAATTAATTAAAAACGATCTGGATTAGTGGATATATATATAAATATATATATATATATATATATATATATATATATATATATATATATATATATATATAATCTGTGTTAAATGATGTAATAATATGAACTGCATTATTTTATACTGTAATATGTTTGTGCCACTTTATTTTAAAATACTGTTAACTCTCTTAATTTATTTGACAGCGTGACATGTGCTAATTTATGTATCAATTAATTAATGTGATCTGTGCTATTTTTTGCAAGGATTTGCATTTATTTTATTTTTATGCAATTACTATATCTGATGAAAGCTGTGCTCTATATTGCATACCAGGACCAGATTAAGACCCTTAGAGGCCCCATGTACTTCAAAGACTTTGATGCGTGACCCGCCTCCACCCACTCACATATATGTGTAAATCAAAATATAAACAATAAAAAAGTAAAGAGGCCTCGTCACGCCAAGTGACGTATAGGGAATATTGTGTTAGTGACCATACATTTTACAGACCTTCAGCACATGAATTTTGGGGTAATGTGGTCGGTATTACGCCAGTGCCGCTTTACTTTCCCAGAAAAAAAATCCGGTACCCATTTAAGGCTGGGTGAACCCGGAAGCCCTCAGTTTGGATCAAACCCTACTCCTTGTCATTTGTAGTTCAGTTCACTAACCACTGAGCTATCGCAGCTCCCGTAAACAATAATAAACCATAAAATAAAATGTCATTTGTCGAAATTAAATCTAAAATTACACTGAGATGGAAAATAATGTTTATTTTTGTTTTCTTCCACTTTATTTATATTTGAAAAGTTTTATTCTAATTTAAAAAAATGCAAAGTCTTTGTTCAAATCCTCAAAACTAATCTGATGTAACACATCTGCTTCCATACATAATAGAGATAAGATATCCAGCCTTCCTTGTTCGATCCTTGTCGGAGGTCTGCGCTCATTGAGTTCTCTTGTTTTTATTGTGTATATTTGAATGTAAATTCATTAACATTAATTGTAGATGCTTCTTTGTGGTGCCCCCTTCCCTTGATGCTCTAATCACGTGCTATTTTACTTAATGGTTCATCAGCCATTGGTGTATAGTATAATAATGAGATGATACATGATACTAAATGCCCGCTATTGTCTGTTATAGCGAACACAAGAATGCCCGTTATAGCGAACACAAGAATGCCCGCTATAGCGAACACAAGAATGACCTCTATAGCGAACACAAGAATGCCCGCTATTGTCTGTTATAGCGATCACAAGAATGCCCGCTATAGCGAACAAAAGAATGCCCGTTATAGCGAACACAAGAATGCCCGCTATAGCGAACACAAGAATGCCCGTTATAGCGATCACAAGAATGCCCGCTATAGCGAACACAAGAATGCCCGTTATAGCGAACACAAGAATGCCCGCCATAGCGAACACAAGAATGCCCGTTATAGCGAACACACGAATGGCCGCTGTAGCGAACACAAGAATGCCCGTTATAGCGAACACAAGAATGCCCGTTATAGCCAACACACGAATGGCCGCTGTAGCGAACACAAGAACGCCCGCCATAGCGAACACAAGAATGCCCGTTATAGCGATCACAAGAATGCCCGTTATAGCGAACACAAGAATGCCCGCTATAGCGAACACAAGAATGCCGTTATAGCGATCACAAGAATGCCCGCTATAGCGAACACAAGAATGCCCGTTATAGCGAACACAAGAATGCCCGCCATAGCGAACACAAGAATGCCCGTTATAGCGAACACACGAATGGCCGCTGTAGCGAAAACAAGAATGGCCGTTATAGCGAACACAAGAATGCCCGCTATAGCGAACACAAGAATGACCGCTATAGCGAACACAAGAATGCCCGCTATAGCGAACACAAGAATGCCCGCTATAGCGAACACAAAAATGACCGCTATAGCGAACACAAGAATGACCGTTATAGCGAACACAAGAATGACCACTATAGCGAACACAAGAATGTCCGCTATTGTCTGTTATAGCGAACACAAGAATGCCCGCTATAGCGAACACAAGAATGCCCGCTATAGCGAACACAAGAATACCCGCTATAGCGAACACGAATGTCATATATTGTCTGTTACAGCGAACACAAGAATACCCGCTATAGCGAACACGAATGTCATCTATTGTCTGTTACAGCGAACACAAAAATGTCCGCTATAGCGCACACAAGAATGCCCGCTCTAGCGAACACAAATGTCCGCTATTGTTTGTTATAGCTAATACACGAACTCTCGCTATAGCGAACACATAAATGCCCATTATCAGTATATGCCATGTGACAGTTGATATTATACAATGATTTGTATTATTATATTATATTATATTATATTATATTATATTATATTATATTATATTATATTATATTATATTATATTATATTATATTATATTATATTATATTATATTATATTATATTATATTATATTACATTACATTACATTATATTATATTATATTATATTATATTATATTATATTATATTATATTATATTATATTATATTATATTATATTATATTATATTATATTATATTATTATAATTAACACCAATTTAACACTCGGTACTAAGATTCAAATTTACCAAAGTTGTGTGCTTAGTACACTTCTATACGGATCAGAAACCTGGACTACCGATGCAGGACAGGAGAAGAGGTTAAACAGCTTTCATGTACGTTGCCTTCGCATGATAATGAACATCATAAGTTCAAGACAAAGTAACTAACTCTAATATCTTACAACGAGCCAAACTCCCATCGATCTTGTGGCAACACTTAGGATTTGTAGACTAAGGTGGTTGGGCCATGTAAGAAGAATGGCAAACAATTGTATTCCCAAACAAATATTGTATGGCGAACTTAAGGACGGAAAGAGACTAAAGGGCAAACTAGTGCTGGGATATAATGATGTTTGCAGGGCTTCCATGGGGGAATTTTCTATAAGTGAAAGAAACTGGGAAAATGTGGCTGCGGATCGTTGCACATGGAGAGCAAACATAGAAAATATGGCAAAGCAACTTTCGAGACAGTGCTGATGTCAAATTCAGAAGACAAAAGGTCAAAGAGAAAGGAGTCAAGGCCGGGTACCGCGTGTACACCTTGCTCGTTCTGTGGATGGATCTGTCTGTCCAGGATTGGCAAATTCAGCCAATAGAAAAGCTGTTCAGTAAAGCCGGGCCCAGTATGAGGCACTAATGCTTTACCAAACTACTGACTTATCATGATTGCTTGCTACCAACCGTCTGTCAAGACGTCAAAGGCCATATATATATATATATATATATATATATATATATATATATATATATATATATATATATGAATGAATTAATTTTAATGCTATGAAAAATATACTAACATCATAGCAAATAACATCAGTGCTATAATTAAGAATAGTAAAATGTTATATCTTCTCACCCAGCATTTTGGTATGGTGCAGAAACATGGACATTATATAAGAAAACAAAACAGAAAATTGTAGCCTTTGAAATGTGGATTTATAGATTAATGTGAAGAATTGTATGTAATGGGGAAAAAGATGAAGAGAACTACTAAACACAATTAAAACAAGACAAATGAGATTTTTGGGGCATGTTAAACGACACAAATGCCTACTAAAAGTTATATTGGAATAAAAGATACAATGTAAAAAAGAAAGGGGCAGATTAACACGGACGAGATACATGAAAAGATGGACAAGTCAGCCTAAGACAACCTGCAGCATCAAAGCAAGAGACAGAGGCAGATTAACACGGACGAGTAACATGAAAAGATGGACAGGTCAGCCTAAGACAACCTGCAACAGAATTCTGCGGTGTACAGTGATGATGATCCTAACAACAAACAAACTCAACACTATGTACGAATGACGTAACACAGACAAGAACATATTGGCAATTAACACCCTCTACAAGAAACGGTCATTACTTCTATTAGTAAAACCTTGGTTTCTGTTCTGTTGTTTTTTTATATTTGGTTATTGGTTATTTGGTTATGGAATACCCCCGGTAGCACTGCAAACGTATTAAAATCCATAATTGCTCAACCGCCCGTGCCAGCGGAATCATCCGAATTAATATTTCCTGTTCAAAACAAAGAAAGGTATCTGTAGTCCCCATCGTAGCAGTCTCAGTACACGCCAAAAGACATAAGGCGAAACAGCGCAGAAAGTGAACACAGCCAACTGTTCCCTGTCTTACGAAATCATCATTCATCGTAAACAATTGGAATATCGAGACATGATCAAAACGGATGAGACACACAGCTCACGGTGTGCACAGAGCACTTAACTCAGTAGCTCCTGCAATAAGCCGGACTTGGAATATGAGGAAACTGCAACAAGGAACACTTTTCATGCCTAGCCTTTAATTGTTCCAGCCGCCTATCCACCATATACCGGAAGTTCACACCCTCTTGAAAATGATGATCGTCGTATTTAAAAAAGAAATGTATAGCGCTTGATGATGTTAGGCCATCGTTGTTGACTCCAATTCCGAACATAAAGACACACAGTTTTTCGTCAGATTATCCCCGTCGCACATCAAACAACAGACCGTAAGATTAGCGTACGGCCAGTCCAGTGATGTACGATGAGCCATTACGATTGTTTTTTTGTTAACCTTTATGACGATATTTGTTGTAATTATCATTGATTATTTTTGACTGTTACTTTACACATAGCTAGGACCAGAGCGGAAGTTATCATCAAACAGGTCTGTGGACTTACCACTATCAATACTGGAGAGAGGTGTATACCGGTGCTTATGTCATCCAGGGGCATATTTTCGTGTATTGTCACACGCAACAGGAAATGTAGGGCGCAGAACTCAGTCGTGATCAATGCAGAGATCAACAGTCTCATCTGGGATAACACCGATGAGGAAGACGCTGTCGTCTATACAGACGGATCCGTAACACGATACCAAAGGACTCTTGGGCATTTACAGCACGCTCGGCAGGCAGAATAGTCAAAGAAGACAGTGGTGCAGAAAAATTAAAAAATAGATAAAAAATGGTATGTAAGAAGCTTTACTTGATAAGTGAACGACACAGACTAAACGACGTTTCGGCCCAATAGGCCTTCATCAGGAACACACAGAAAAAAACACCCACAAAACTAATAACGAAACAACCAAAACAAAAACAATCGAAATGTGTTAAAGAAAACAAAATTATCTATCCTGTGTGTAAACAGAGGTCAAAACGAAAAGGAAATAGCAACCAAGTGCGGCTGTCGTGAACGTTCAGAAACGTGCAGAAATGTGCGCAAATGCACACAGAACCAGAGGAGTTCACACAGGGGTCAGTGTGCAAACACAAAGGAGAAAGAATAGAACAGTAGACTAACAAGTTCTCAAAAGGCGGTAAGAGTGAGATGTCTGAGAGTGGGGTACAATAAAAACAAATGAGGGGTAAGGAGCACAGAAAAAAGGTAAATAAGAGAACACCGAAGTGTCTCATTAGGGACTAGAGGAGGAAAACTATAAATAGCATGGCACAGTAAGTAGACCAAAGAACGCAATCATGTGCAGTAGAGAAGGCTATGCAAAAGGGAAGGAGCAACCAAAACGAAACTATGTGTATGAGTGTGATACATTAATACCTCGTGGGGTCAGCGAACCATACTGGACTATGAGGCGATTTTCCAAAGTGGTGCATACCATATGACCACGCGTTGCATGACGATGGAGGTGATGGCAGTAACCAGTGCATTCATCTGGTTAGAGTCACAAGACTACACCCACGCCTGCATGTTACGTGATTTGATGAATATGATAAGAAAAGTGGAGGCGGGCTCTGTACGCAGGCAATGGGTAGAGTCATTGCAGAAGTAAAAAATACGTAGGGTCACCTTTGTCTATATCCCTGGACATGCGGGAGTACGTGGAAATGAAAGAGTGGACAGGTTGGCTAGCTGTGCTGTCGTTGAAGTCTGTCAACCAATGGATCTGTCGGACGTTATCAATGCCCTTCGAGATGTGAGAAGGGCACAGGACTTCGACAAACGATGAGTCCACATCACTCCTTCATCAAGAGATGGGAGTTAAGATGGGCACAGCCAGAAACGAGAAACTTATTGGGCGTATAAGAAGACTTATGAACCAACACAGAACTGGAGTCGTCAGTCGCTGAACACTGCGGAACTTTCTGAGGGGCGGGATCTGAGCACCTATGGACATGTTCGGAGTGCAATGAAGATGACCCGCTAATAACTGAATAGAAGCAGAGCTTTTATTAAAAAAAAGTTAGCTGGAACTCTATCATTTCCTTCCCATACAACGAGAAAATCATAATATACAAGGACTCTGAAAATCTCTTGTACTTAACATTTGTAATTTTTTGTGAATTGTAGATACAATTGTATTTTGATTTATAATTATATTGATATTGCATTTATCGTTTATAAATTAAAGCTCTCACAGTTTACCAAAACGAGTTTTTTTTCTTTGATCTTTGAATTAGAAACCAAATAGGACAGTTCCAATAATTAAAATAAGGTTTCAGAGCAGGCTGTGTTCTGTCACCGGATTTGTTCTTACTTTAAAGCGAACATATTTTTAGATCGATAGTAGACAAAAAAAAAAGGAATTAAAATCAACGGTCAAAACATAAACAATCTGCGATATGTGAATGTCACAGTCTTATTTTCAGAAACGGAGAATGAATTACAAGAAATGATAGACATATTTGTGAAAGAAAACAAAAAAGAAAGGTCTCAGTCTGAATATTAAGAAAACGGATGTAATGGTCATATCGAAGAAACAATCATCTCCACCATGCAAATAAAAATAAACGGGCAACAAATCTGAAATAAGCGCAGATCGTCAATTACTTGGCACAATAATAACATCAGATGGAGGATGCTCCACAGAAATAAAAAGCAGAATAGCTCAGACAAAAATAGCATCTGAGAAAATGAAAAACATCTTGTGCAACAAGTCTATGTCAATATAAGTGAGAAAGAGTTTTCATCGGTGCTATCATAGCCAATTCTGACCTCTGAAAATAAATCATGGACAGTTGACAAACAAATGAAAGGACGATTAGAGGCCACAGAGATGGGATTTTTCAGAAGAATGTTGAAAGTTCCCTGAATAGTCTTTAAGACCAACGAGGTAATCCTCAAAGAGGCTAACATAAAAAGGGAGCTCTGAGAAACATCAGAAAGAAACAATCAACATTTTCCGGACACATCTTGAGAAGAGGAAAGTTATCATACGCGGTTACAACTGGAAAAATACAGGGAAAGAGAGATCGAGGAAGTAAAAGAGAGAAAATACAAGATAGCTTGGCACGGAAAACAGTCAACAACAGAATTGATACAATGTACTGTGGACAGAGAATTGTGGATGACTACGCCAACTAGTATGTCACATGATCAATCTCTGATACTGATGTTATGTTATAGTAAAGTAAAGTACCCCCGTCACGCCAAGTGGCGTATAGGGAAATATGGTGTTAGTGACCCTATATTTTACAGACCTTCAGCACATGATTTTTGGGGTAATGTGGTCGGTATTACGCCCGTGCTGCTTTACTATCACAGAAAAAAACCCGGTACCCGTTTAAGGCTGGGTGAACCCGGAAGCCGTCGGTTGGGATCGAACCCTACCCCTTGTCCTTTGTAGTCCAGTTCACTAACCACTGAGCTATCGCGGCTCCCGATGTTATGTTATAAAGAAGAAACATCAAAGAAAGAAAAGAGTAAAGGGCTTCTATTAGGGCTTGTGAAGATTATGAGAAATATGGTGTGGTTCAACAGCACATTTTCTGATTATGTGATTATGAGAAATATGGTGTGGTTCAACAGCACATTTTATGATTATGTGATTATGAGAAATATGGTGTGGTTCAACAGCACATTTTATGATTATGTGATTATGAGAAATATGGTGTGGTTCTACAGCACATTTTATGATTATGTGATTATGAGAAATATGGTGTGGTTCAACAGCACATTTTATGATTATGTGATTATGAGAAATATGGTGTGGTTAACAGCACATTTTATGATTATGTGCTCAGGCCATCCTACTTTCCCCACAAAAATGACTCATGTACCCATTTTCATATTCTGAGCGAGCCCCGATGCCGAATCGGTCCGAAAAAATAGTCACTTTTGGGAGATGAACTCTCCTTCATCCGATTGGTCAGCTTGAACCTGTCTACACCTGACTGGTTAGCAAATGAGGGCATTAATCACTTCACCGGCTTCTGTTATATGTAAATGAGGACCCAAAAATCTAGGCAGGAACTTTAATATTTGCTGCGATCTGAATCTTGTCTGCAAATATATTGCAACATGATAAGATAGAAACGTGCGCCATCATTTGTTGATCTGTCCATGTATGTGACAAATGAAGCTAATATTGAATATTTATTTTCTCCGTGCTCTTATTATATTTAGTGCATTTTGAGCTTGATTTGAAAATAAAATTGCAAGGCATTGATTTTTACCAGTCTTCTTTAACGCGTTAAAAGTAAATGATTTTCTGAAACGATCATTGATGAGAAATGCAATAGTTTATTACATAAACTTTACAGGTACCAGTAAGAATCACTTTTAATGCACCACAAAGAAGATAAAGGGCGCTGTTGTTTTAGAGAAATTGATGACAAAGAATTGTTTTGTTTGGAAAAGAACACTGATTCTCAAAATATTTGGGACAGCCATCGTTTTGGTCGTAGAATCACTTTCTCATCATCACTTTATGTAGAAATATCATCACCACTTTAATTATAACAATTTTTCATTACGAACTTGATTTATATAAACAATTCCTCATCTTTACTTGGTTTATAAATATAAAACGCATTAGAAAGTTGATTTATATAAACAATTTCTCATCGTAATTTGAGTTTAAAAAAAAAGGCATTAGCAAGTTTATATATATATATATATATATATATATATATATATATATATATAATTGAATAAACAATTTCTCATTACCACTTTGGCTCTACAAACCCATGCACTGATAGCTTACTTATATCGTTTTATTTATTGCTGGTACATTGTTTCCATAACTATAGCCAGTGTTATAACTACAGTTATAATTATAACCGGTGATGGAATATGTAAAACTGAAATTAACAACAGAATACGAATGACAAAAAGTAATGTTAATGTCATGAAAAATATATTAGCATCAAAACAATTAACACCAGGGCTAAAGCCAAGAATAGCGAAATGTTACATCTTCTCAACATCTCTGTATGGTGTAGAAACATGGACAATAGACAAAAAAAAACCAGAAAATTGAAGCCTTTGAAATGTGGATATATAGAAGAATATGTAGAATTGGATGGAAAGAAAAGAAAACAAACGATGAAAACTTAAAAGAACTAAAAAATGAAAAGAAGATTACTAAATACAATTTAAACAAGACAAATGAGATTTTGGGGCCATGTTAAAAGACACAACAGCCTACTGAAAGTAATCTTGGAGGAGAAAATACAAGGTAAAAGAGGCAGAGGCAGAGGCAGACCAAAACTAATATGGACGAGTAATATCAAAAGATAGATAAGTCAGCCTGTGACAACCAGCACCATCAAAGCAAGAGACAGAACAGAATGGCGCTCCATGGTAGCCAACCTTCTTTGCGGAGATGGCACTCGATGATAATGATGATGTTGACATTGTTTCACATCGATGTGACCTGGCTTTAACAAATATGGCAAGAGTTTCAGCGATGACAAGTTGATAGGAAAAGGTTTGAAAAGGGGATGGACATGTCATGCTTCTTGTGAAACATCATTAATACTTTCTTAATTTAATTATCTCTAGGAATCTCACTCAAGTACATCTTAAGACTCAACATAACGATATTTAAAAAAAAAATCACAAACTGAATTAACGGTAGCAAACTATGAAATAAGATGCATAATAAATAATGGAAAGAAAAGAAGGAGAAAGAGAGTTGAAAATAAAGCTCTGAATGAAACCGTGGAGACAATGTCAGTGACAGTATGGGATGGTTTTTCGCAAGTCGTTAGCATGAAGCCTAAGCAAATAACGCGAATCTACAACATGAAGTCTAATTACAAAAATAGAGGACGAACAAAGACAAGACGAAACGGAAATGGGAGAATTACTTCACAAAATGTGTATTAACTCAAATAAAGCAACAAGCTATATTCCTTATGTTGCACATACTCCAACATAATATATACAATATTAGAAATAATGCTCCAGTGCAACGCGTCGAGAGAATCAAATCAAAATATGAACAAAACAAACAAGCAACAATAACCTCCTCTTGTCACAATACGCCCAACAGATCGGGCTGACGATCTTCACAAGAGCGTACAGGCATGTGTGTTTCACCTTCATTATGCTTAAAAGTACATCAAAATTTACTTTGTGTTCATTATTTCTCTACAATCTTCTTCCATTCTTCTTCCTTTCATCTAGCTCGACAGTCTCTTTTAAACGAAATCAACTCATAATGAAACCAAGTGGTCGATTTCTGTGCTGCTTCTTCCACTCCACCTCACTGACCAAAGTAGCGTTATTGCAGAAGAACTTTTCCTGAGAAGACACAAAGTTCTCAGAAAATCAATGCTTTCATTTGAGCACAACTTTTACCTCCTTTTTTTATTAAATTTAATTTGTCACGTTAAAAAGTGTACCAACTTGACGTTCTGGTCTGCTATGAGCAGTTTTGTTATGTCCATTTTTGTGAAGACCAATTTCAAGGAAGAATGTTTAATCTCGAAATCTGTAAAACACAATCATAAATAAAAACACATTGCATGTTTTTGAAAGAACTAATACAGCAGCTGTCTTAATTTTTGGGTTTGGTTTAATAACGGACATTTTATAGTTGTCAATATTACAAATACTGCTTCAATAAATGTTTCCTTCGCTGTGATTGCATTCATTTTTTTAATCTTTCTCCAAGGGTAGCCTGTTCAACGGTTGTCAATCATATTGTCAAAACCAAATTAAGACATAAAAATGCACTTCAAATGTGTGGTTAATATCGATCTCTACCTCCATGCATCTATTCTACTTATTTCGCTCAATATACTCACTAAAATAATTTAAAATATCTTCTACATTGTAGACTTCATATCGATACATTCCTATATCTGTTCTATCTCCCTACATATATACGATACAGCTCAGATTATAATTAAACGATTTCTCTCACCTTTTTGCCTATCTAAAAACATGGAGAAATTGCACGAAAAGACTACTTTCCTTTCAGACCCCAGCAATTACCACAAATTGAGTTTCGATCCCCGTTCATCGTGTCCAGAAAGGAAGAAAGAAGAAACATCTCCACACAAGTTTAATGACTTTTTCTTTTACTATGAAACGACATTTTAAGGGAGAAAAATAAATTAAATTTCCTGTCCCGTCAACTTGAGGTTTCTCTGCTCTTCTCACGTGACTTTAATACTATTGGCCATGTAAATAGCCCAGTAATCTTTGTCTGTTGCATCTCAATAATGTTTTCTGTCGTCTAGAATTTGGACCTTATTGTTGGTCACAAATAGACCATATTCTGCTACTTGCTTGCAAATAAGTTGTATTAAAGGCAATGACTAACATGTTGTTGTTAATAAATGTGATATACGAAGTATTCGCTTTTCTTCGATTCTTTCTTTCATTCTTTCTTTCCTTCTTTCTTTCTTTCTTTCTTTCTTTCTGTCTTCATTTTCGCAGGCATCTCTCCTCATTATAAATTGAGTTCTTCATCAAGTTGTTGTTGTTGTTGCGTTCGCCAGCTTTCAACTCTTTAAGTCCTTAGAGACTAGGAACTGAATTTTGCGTGTTAATCCATTTTTCCCTGGCAGCCGTGTGCACAGGGGCCCCTCGCCACACAGGCAGATAACTCCGACTTCGGAGGTACTCATGTTTTTTTCCGTCGATGAGTAACTGACGTTTCAAGCCGGGCCTCGCTGCTGAGACCAGGGGTGGTTGCCGCAGAGAGAAATAATAAATAAAAATCCCAACCGGTGTAGCCGAGATTTGAACCCACAACCTCTCTGTCCCGAGGCCAACGTCTTGCCTCGAGACCAACCAGTCCCCCATGGACTTGGAATATGAGGAAACTGCAACAAGGAACACTTTTCATGCATAGCCTGCAATGGTTCCTGTCGCCTATCCACCATAAAGCAGAAGTTCACGTCCTCCCGAAAGTGATGATCGTCATATTTTTTTTTTAAATGTATAGCGCTTGATGATGTTAGACCATCGTTGTTGACTCCAATTTCGAACATATAAACACACAGTTAGTCGTCAAATTATTCCCGTCGCACATCAAACAACAGACCGTAATATTAGCGTACGGCCGGTCTAGGGATTTACGATGAGCCATTACGATGACTTAGCACACATAACAATGTCGCAAGCACAGCAATGACGCGCCCTTTAGATTCTTGATTACTCTAGTGAATGTAGCCTACGACGAACAGAACACGGTGCAAATTCCCTAAAGAGATAAAACTGCGGCTGATGAAGCAGTTCACATTAATAAGAATATACAAATAACTTACGTAAGGCAAATCCAACAACGGTCATGAACAGCACCAATGTGACGTAAAGCGCAGAACATGCCTAGACGATGGAAGGTCGCATTCACAACACTTGATTTATCGAAAATGAAATATTGCCGGCGTACGACATTGTTTTATCGGCGCAGATGTAATAAGTAGATCATCATCTTGATTTTAACGCATAGGAGTGCAATGGAGAACCGAAATTAATCAGACATCGAATGCACTTTCTGCAGCGATCGAGAGAACGTGGACTAGATCCGCCATCTTAGAAACGGAGGAAAACATAAAGTGAGTTGGGACATTATATATGTATATATATATTACACCAGTTATAATTGAAAGTCAGATACCTGAGATTTCATTTATACAACGCTCTGTAGAAAAAAAAAATCGTGGTTTCATTCTCCGTTGTTTATTTAAGACAAAAGCAGACAAAAAACAAACTTGAGTGCAATATGTGCTGGTTGGTTTTCAAAGACAGTTTGTTCTGAACAGTTGCTGGTAACATTAACAGCATTCAGCTCTCATTACACGACATGATCCATTAGGTTTGTGTCCACAAGTTGATGGATTGTGTTCATCACGAGGAAAAGATGAATAGGTTTCTATTTCGAGAATCTCATGACTTGTACTCATCTCTAACTCCTTGTGAAATAACGCTTTATCGTTTTTCTGTTTCTCAACTAGCCCTTGTTTTTTGTCTACTCGTTTCCGTTTCTCTCTTTTCACATCCACATTTAATTTTTTCAAATTATTTATCTTCTCCAATAGTGGGATCAACCACACCCATCTCTCTAATATTGCGATCAACCACGACCATCTCTCTAATATTGGGATCAACCACAACCATCTCTCTAATATTGGGATCAACCACACCCATCTCTCTAATATTGCGATCAACCACAACCATCTCTCTAATATTGCGATCAACCACGACCATCTCTCTAATATTGCGATCAACCACGACCATCTCTCTAATATTGCGATCAACCACGACCATCGCTCTAATAATGGGATCAACCACGACCATCTCTTCAATAATGGGATCAACCACGACTATCTCTCCAATAGTGGGATCAACCACGACCATCTCTCCAATAGTGGGATCAACCACGAATATCTCTCCAATAATGGGATCAACCACGAATATCTCTCCAATAGTGGGATCAACCACGAATATCTCTCCAATAATGGGATCAACCACGAATATCTCTCCAATAATGGGATCAACCACGAATATCTCTCCAATAGTGGGATCAACCACGAATATCTCTCCAATAGTGGGATCAACCACGACCATCTCTCCAATAGTGGGATCAACCACGAATATCTCTCCAATATTGGGATCAACCATGACTATCTCTCCAATATTGGGATCAACCACGACCATCTCTCCAATATTGCGATCAACTACGACCATCTCTCAATTAATGGGATAAACTACGACCATCTCTCCAATATTGCGATCACCCACAGCCATCTCTCCAATAGTGCTATCACCCACAGCCATCTCTCCAATAGTGCGATCACCCACGACCATCTCTCCAATATTGCGGTCAACCACGACCATTTCTCCAATATTGCGATCAACTACGACCATCTCTCCAATAGTGCTATCACCCACAGCCATCTCTCCAATAGTGCGATCACCCACGACCATCTCTCCAATATTGCGGTCAACCACGACCGTTTCTCCAATATTGCGATCAACTACGACCATCTCTCCAATAGTGCGATCACCCACGACCATCTCTCCAATAGTGCGGTCACCCACAGCCATCTCTCCAATATTGCGATCAACTACGACCATCTCTCCAATATTGCGATCAACTACGACCATCTCTCCAATAGTGCGATCACCCACAGCCATCTCTCCAATAGTGCGATCACCCACAGCCATCTCTCCAATATTACGATCAACTACGACCATCTCTCCAATAGTTCGATCACCCACAGCCATCTCTCCAATAGTGCGATCACCCACAGCCATCTCTCCAATAGTGCGATCACCCACAGCCATCTCTCCAATAGTGCGATCACCCATAGCCATCTCTCCAATATTGCGATCACGCATGACCATCTCTCCAATATTGCGATCACTCACGACCATCTCTCCAATATTGCGATCATCCACGACCATTTCTCTAATATTGCGACCATCCACGATCATCTCTCTAATATTGCGATCATCCACGGCCATCTCTCAAAAGGAACGGAGAAGCTGAAGCTTATGTGACCTGCGGCCGACCTGGTTCTCGCCATTTTGGCAGCTTCATTCGTTATCAATTGATGTTGTTATAGCGCTACTTTGATGTTGTCTGTCCATCTTACTCTGTGTCTGCCTCTTGCTTTACTGCCCTCTTTTAATATATGCTTTGTATGGTCAGGAATCTCATGACATTATTTCTATATGGGCAAACCAGATTATTTGTTATTTCACTATGCTCTTGTATTAACTTGTCTAGATGCAGTGTTTGCCCATTTGTCTGCTTTACAATGGAAAGCAATTTAGGTTTACGGTACTTGTCGTTAATGGTATGTGTTCTTGCGTGAGCCACATCTTTATTTCATCTGTTGTACACGATGATGTCTGGACTTTATCTTCTTGTGCAACTACGTTGTGGTATGATGTCCATTATTAAAACAAGAGGGTCGATCTAATGTTAGAAGAACAGTTTTCTCAATCCACTCTCTCAATATGTGGTCTGTCCTCTCGGAGTGACAGCCCTGATTGTCTCTCGACTTTGAAACAAAAACAAGTTCAGCCTCTCGACATGGGGGCTCGGTAGCCGAGTTAGGAAAACCACCAGACTAGGCTACCGACGTTCGAACAACCCGTGTTCGATTCCCGCTAAAAGCAGTGTGAAATGTACTCGTGGTTGGAAAAAAATTATCCCCTCGGGCGATCCAGCCGATGACAGAAATCGACCCAGTCGATGGCAGAAATCGACCCAGTGGATGGCAGAAATCGACCCAGCAATAAAGCAGTGTGAATTGTACTCGTGGTTGGAAAAAAATACCCCATCGGTCGACCCAACCGCTGGCAGAAATGGGTACCAGGGTATTACTCTGGAAGGTGAGGAATGCCGACCTTGCATCGTGAGTTTCGATGCTTGAAGCGACACTGTCCAGAAGTCAACGGACACTTCTGGATAGGGTGCCGAGCACATATGGGTGAAAACTCGAGTGCTAAGACGCCGATTCAAGTCTCGTACTTTACCTTACCTTTACCTTTATGAGTTCATTTTATGCAACAGTCCATTATGTCTGATACCTGCAGGTGCTGCTATCAAGCGCTACATTTTCTACTAGGTACCGACCCTTTAATATTCTAGACCCCCCTACACCCGAACAAGACCACAGTCTGCTCTAGCAAGTGTAATGCTGAAGACAACCAGCAAAAAGGTGCGCCACAGCAATCAGGATGCCACGCACTCACCCCAATGGGAAGTATGTCTATAACTGCGAAAAGATATGGCACTCGCCATGTGATGGACACTGGGGCTGGTGCAGTGCCGAGCCTCCAGCCTCGAAAGGACCCAACGACTATTACTCAATGTCATTCTCAACCGCCCCGTTGAGTCAGGGGGCGGAAGACTAGAGCACCTGACCAATCTAAACTAAAATGCATACAGGAAACGACATTGCAGATATAGATAATACTTCAGGCGAACGAAAGATTAGATAGATAGGTTTGAAATACATTCTTTTCAGCTTATGTTTGAGATCCTACAAAGACATTTGTTTTCAAAAGCATTTACTTTCCTAACTAAAGTCTTGGTGGATTTCCAACTTTCACATCAATATTTTAGCACTGGTATCTTAAATGTGTTAGACGAGTGACAGGAACCAATCCCCCAGTGAGACAAATGAGGCAAAAAGCTACGAATAATTCTCGCCATAGAGTATATAAAGAAGCAACATATATAATGGTTTGACCACGTTAAAAGACAGAAGGTTCAAAACACAACACAGCGAGACTTCAATAAACGTTGCGAAAACACCAGACCCAAGGGCCGAGAAAAAAAGATGGGCTGATGAAACACTAGAAAACATAACAGCAACAGAGACGAACAAAAGAGCAAAAGACCCCAAATTATATCTCCCCTCAACGCTGAAAGGCGCATGAGAAAGGTAAGAAGAAGATCTTATGTAGAAAGCCAAACTTTAAAGCGTTTTAATATTTGGTCAGACTGTAGGATTCCACTGACAATGTAATCAAACGACATCCCTAATGAACCTTACTACTTACTTGTGTTTTACTTGAAGAGAACACTGAACTATATTTATTCCACATATAACTTGCCAGTAAAGCGAACTAAAAAATTGTAGCACTTACTCTGAATGAAGTCCGAAGTACTGCATTAAAACATGTGATCAAGTTGACCACCTTCAGGCACATGACAAGCCAAATCCTCATGTTTGATGAGATTCGTATTTTACTGCTGAAGCTTGCATGATTTATTACTGTAGATCGTTCCGTTGAACCTGCCCAAGAACAATAATTCCCGGAAAGTGACGTCATAGTTCCATCCATATTCGTAAATACTATAGTCTTGTTTATGTTTTATCTTGTATTTGTTTGTAAACTATATCCTGAGTCCTCCTGATGGTGAATCAAAATTGTTTTCATCATACCATTAAAAAAAAAAGAGAAACGTTATGTCATTTTTTTGCGTCCACACAGAAGAAATTCTCACAGAAAATATAAATGTGGAAAAGACACTAAGCAACAATGTGAGATTGAAGTCTTTATTATGATATATTTTATGATCTGTGACTTCGTCGTTTTCGTCTCAACTTTCCATGAACTCCCCATTACTGATCTCTAATGGACATCATTTGATATTATCCAAACACTCGTATGTTGCTTTTCTCAAGTATACGTAATTATTTACCGTTATGTAGCCCATACAACTATACTAGTAGTGACAGATGAAAAGGGAAAACTATAACGATTTATCACAGAGACGGTATGTAGTTTTAGATTTTATATGTTGAAGTGTAGATGTCATTAAAAAATGAGATGAAAAAGTGTTTATTTATGTATAAGTAATGTCCACGTGCGTTTCAACGATATCAAGATTTGCTGTCTTGCACGAAGATCAATGACAACCAGGGGCTTTTGAAGCAATCGACAAAAAGTGAGGGGTTAAGTGAACGGCAATATGTGAAACAAAGTGCAGTGAGACCTGCTATGCAAGCTACAACAAAAAATGAATAAAAAGATAAAATCATGATTGATTAAACGCTTTTTGCTTTTATGATTTTCAGGGATGCATATGTCACGATTATGTCGAATGTTTTGAGACTGTTATCGCAACTTGTTATAAGAACGACAAACGTGAAATTGTCTCTAAAAATGTTCCTCTTTTAAGGACAAACATTGAAATAGAATACTCGTTGGGTGTAAGCAGAAGATGTAACAACACTAGGGCTATGCGACATATATTGAGGACAATAAGATTTGTGAAGACATTCGGCAGATGATGAAGAGCTGGCATTTTTGAAGAGTAACTGCCTCACGTTATCTGTATGATTAACTGTCTTGTTGCACTATATGAAAGTAAAAAAAAACAGTAAAGAACCCCCGTCACGGCAATTGGCGTATAGGGAATATGGTGTTAGTAACCATAACTTTTACAGACCTTCAGCACATGATTTTTGGGGTAATGTGGTCGGTATTACATCTGTGCCGCTTTACTTTCCCAGAAAAAAAAATCCGGTACCCATTTAAGGCTGGGTGAACCCGGAAGCCGTCGGTTGGGATCGAACCCTACCCCTTGTCACGATATGAAAGTGCAGGAACATAATACTTTTAATGTTTAGAATTTGCTGCCCAATTTCGTTCACAATTCAGACCAAATGAGCGCCAGACGCTAGAAATCAAGAAACTTTGTTTTTCAAAACTAGGTTTAGTGGAGCAGGATCTGCATGTAAGAGAAATGATCTTTGGATTCAATAATAGCGAGCACACATAATATTGCTGGCGTAAAGTCAGGTAAGAATTAACACAAGAAGGTAACGATATAATAACATGACAAACTGTAATACTAAGACAAGAAAAAAAGCAATGAAAGTAAAATAAATGTAATATAAGCAGCACTGAAACACGTAGTAAAATGCTTTATATTTGAGAACGGATAATTATAGAAGACTAAACAAAATATGGACATGTGGACGAGTTCGGGGAATGTCCACCTTTGATTGTTCAACGTGGACAATATTAAGAAGAGAAATAAAATGGTCTAAGATACTTCCAAAATGAAGAAAATTATTACAACATCACAAGTAACAAACAATTAACAATTATGTTGTTATCATAAGTTATGATCTTTGCTCTTTAAGAAGATAAGACTAAAATCAATCAAACGAAGAATGACAGAACCAAAAAATCCACATAGTGGACCAGACTGAGAGCATCTTACGAAGGATGGACAGTAACGGAGAAAAGTGGAATACTTTAGTTATCAAAGTCTTACACTGATTGCTTTGTTCCTTTTTATTATTTGTAAAATACAAAATGAGGAGAATATTTGTTCTATATGGATAATGTTGCCGAAATATTGACAATGAACATATATTTGACAGACAGAAACAAAACTAAAACATGCGGCTATGCATACAAGAAGGAAACATTCCGTGCAGACATAACGTGTTGATATATTTGCAGTTACTTGAGTTTTAAAGTTCACATCACTTGGGCATAGCATCTTGAGTTGTTCTGTGACAGCAGGATATTAACTCTAGAAACACCGGTTTCCAGTGTAGTCCTATAGCACAATTTAATTTAGCCTTGCCAGGAATGGACGAAGAAAATTGATCAAATTAAAGTGCGCCTTCAGAAGAAATCGAATAATACGATCGATGAGTATCAACAGACACGACTGTTTATTGACGTCACACACGAGAATTATACATTTTCTGGAAACCTCTTCAAACGTCAGCAATACCCAAGGCAATGAATGTTGCGGGAGCTGATACAGCAAAGCAGGCTTCGAAATTAAACAGCGAATAACTGATAACATTCTTTTTGATGACGGTGTAAACACCGATGGGTTCGTGATACGTCATCACAGTCACGATGGGGCTTCATGACGAGAATATCGGTGACGTCACTCGAGAGCACAGTGGAGTTTCCATGACATTCTTCATTGAAGAATATTATGGCTGTTCTTGTTACAAGAGCGGACAGTGGAGTTTCCATGACATTCTTCACTGAAGAATGTTAGGGCTGTTCTTGTTACAAGAGCGGACAGTGGAGTTTCCATGACATTCTTCATTGAAGAATGTTATGGCTGTTCTTGTTACAAGAGCGGACAGTGGAGTTTCCATGACATTCTTCATTGAAGAATGTTATGGCTGTTCTTGTTACAAGAGCGGACAGTGGAGTTTCCATGACATTCTTCACTGAAGAATGTTAGGGCTGTTCTTGCTACAAGAGCGGACAGTGGAGTTTCCATGACATTCTTCATTGAAGAATGTTAGGGCTGTTCTTGTTACAAGAGCGGACAGTGGAGTTTCCATGACATTCTTCACTGAAGAATGTTAGGGCTGTTCTTGTTACAAGAGCGGACAGTGGAGTTTCCATGACATTCTTCACTGAAGAATATTATGGCTGTTCTTGTTACAAGAGCGGACAGTGGAGTTTCCATGACATTCTTCACTGAAGAATGTTAGGGCTGTTCTTGTTACAAGAGCGGACAGTGGAGTTTCCATGACATTCTTCACTGAAGAATGTTAGGGCTGTTCTTGTTAAAGAGCGGACAGTGGAGTTTCCATGACATTCTTCACTGAAGAATATTATGGCTGTTCTTGTTACAAGAGCGGACAGTGGAGTTTCCATGACATTCTTCACTGAAGAATGTTAGGGCTGTTCTTGTTACAAGAGCGGACAGTGGAGTTTCCATGACATTCTTCATTGAAGAATGTTAGGGCTGTTCTTGTTACAAGAGCGGACAGTGGAGTTTCCATGACATTCTTCACTGAAGAATGTTAGGGCTGTTCTTGTTACAAGAGCGGACAGTGGAGTTTCCATGACATTCTTCACTGAAGAATATTATGGCTGTTCTTGTTACAAGAGCGGACAGTGGAGTTTCCATGACATTCTTCACTGAAGAATGTTAGGGCTGTTCTTGTTACAAGAGCGGACAGTGGAGTTTCCATGACATTCTTCACTGAAGAATGTTAGGGCTGTTCTTGTTACAAGAGCGGACAGTGGAGTTTCCATGACATTCTTCATTGAAGAATATTATGGCTGTTCTTGTTACAAGAGCGGACAGTGGAGTTTCCATGACATTCTTCACTGAAGAATGTTAGGGCTGTTCTTGTTACAAGAGCGGACAGTGGAGTTTCCATGACATTCTTCACTGAAGAATATTATGGCTGTTCTTGTTACAAGAGCGGACAGTGGAGTTTCCATGACATTCTTCACTGAAGAATGTTAGGGCTGTTCTTGTTACAAGAGCGGACAGTGGAGTTTCCATGACATTCTTCACTGAAGAATGTTAGGGCTGTTCTTGTTACAAGAGCGGACGGCTGGATAACTTTTCTGTCCTTGAATATGATTAACCAATGGATCAGGTGGACGTCATTAATGCCCTCTGAGATGCGGGAAGGGTACAGGACTTCAACAACCATGAGTCCACGTCTCTTCTTTGGATAAATGAGATTGGAGAAAATATGGGTACATACAGAAACAAGAGGCTTATTGAGTGAATAAGAGGACTTGTAAACCAGCACATAAGAGGACATAAACCAACACGTAAGAGGACTTGTAAACCAACACATACATGGAGTCGTCAGTAGCTGGACGCTGCGGGACATGCTGAGGAAGGAATCTTAACACCTATAGAGATGGTCGGAGTGCAATGATGATAACTCACAAATAACTCAACAAATAACCTTAGCGAAAAGTCTTAGCAAACCTACTATTCTGGAGTTACAACTACCGAGTTTCAGTCGGGCAAGAAAAGGGAATAAATAGTGGAAAGAAAATGGGTATTTGGCTCGACGTGTTGGGGAAAGTATCGGCATCAATAAAGAGCACTGGCTCTCTCATATCCAAACGTTTTACGACTGGCACTGCTGTGAAGTTTAATGCGATACAACATGTTATAGAGATCATCGTAAAATTGTAAATATATTAAAGTCTGAAAACCTCAGTGACTTACACGCATCTTTATGTAATTTCTACATGGTAATTTTGGAGAAACAAAGACATGGGTTAGCAATGGCGATAAGAAAAATAATTCTTATTTTGTAGAGCCGGTTTTTGCATATGGAAGTTTAGTTTAATTGACATGTCATGCTCATTGCACATCGAAGTCCATAAGTGCTAAAAGTAATATTGAAAAATATAGAAGTGATATCCAACAAACAAATCAGAGTTAACAAACAAGTCGGAGGTAGCAAAAATGATTTTACAGAAGAATGTTGAGAGTAACATGGGCAGGTGATACCTCGTGGCGAGAACGTTCTACAAGAGAGCGAAGCACAACAAATGTTATGACCAAAGTCAGGATGAAACAATACTTTTTGAGCATGTATGAGAAATGAAAAGCTTGAATATATTGTGGCAACTGGATACATTGAGGGGAGAAGAGTTAAATTGAGAGAAAAGATACCAGAGAGTTTAAGAGAATGGGTTAGAGGATCAAGGACAGAATGGTAAACAGACGTAGAGACAAACTGGAGTGACATTATCACCTACAGCAGTAGCCACGGCCCTTGATGATGACGACCTGATATGATAAGATAAAGATAGTAGGAAAGTTGTGGTTGGGCTATAATGTGAACTTTTGGAATTTGCGTTGAAAAGCTCCAATCTATCACGGAGAACTACAAGAGCTGGCATAGATCATCATTCACCTCTAAATCCTTTGTTATGATGATTGTCTATCAGTTCTTATCCTGACTATTATTTGTACCACGCTGTTTTACTTTTAAATATCTCAACCTCTCTCTCTCTCTCTTTCTCTCTCTCTCTCTCTCTCTCTCTCTCTCTCTCTCTCTCTCTGTGTGTCTGTCTCTCTCTCTTTCTTTCATTTTTTCCTTTTCTTTCGTCCCCTGTAGCTTCTCCATTGTAGTTTGTCAGATTTGAAATTCTCTCTATTTGTTTTCTCGGAAAGATGTGTCAATTAATGATTTATTTATTTTCTAACAATGCATGAGCATCGTTCGGTTACATATGGTCGGACTTATAACGTCATTTGTTTCAGTAAACGTTGACTTTCTATACTATCTATCCCAAACTTAACAACTGACTGAAGACAAAACAAAAAGTGTTCTACTTCCACGGACAAACATGTGTCACACTGGTTGGACAATTCTCTCAGAAGCTACATTCGCTTTATATATATATATATATATATATATATATATATATATATACATCTGTAATAATGTATTTATTTACATGATATCATATATATATATATATATAAATATAAAAAAAATAATAATATTTATATATAAATTAATAATAAAATAATATATCTATATTTTTTGAAGCTATATATGATTTTTATATATGAATATTATTATATATTTATTTTATATATTTATTATTTTATATTATATAAATATATTATATGATATATAAATCATAAAATAACATCATGACGTAGTCAACATTCCAGATCAGATTGAAATATTTTATTTTTGATGACGTCAGTCAATCAACTATTTGGTGAAAACAGACGTAGCTATCACCACGTGAGAAAATATGAGCTTTGTATTATTGTGGTTATAGGAAAATTGCAGTCGTTTAAGGAGTGGAGTGTAGGCCCTCTACTTCTCATGCGTTATTAATATTATCCTTAGTCTATGGATATGTTCAGTGTACAATGATGATAACTGTAAAATATGAGATTTGAATCGGCGTCTGAAGCGGCGAGCACGCGAGTTTTCACCCGTATGTGCTCGGTCGCCTATACAGAAGCGTTCGGAGACTTCTGGATAATGTCGCTTCAAGCATTGAAACTTACGATGCGAGGCGGCATTCCTCACCTTCCCAGAGTAATACGCTGGTGCCCATTTCAACCAGCGGCTGGGTCGAACGCGTGGGTATTTTATTCCTAAACACGAGTACAATTCACACTGCTTCAGCGGGAATCGAACACAGGTTGTCCGAACGTCGGTAGCCAAGTCAGGTGGTTTTTCCAACTAGGCTACCGATGCCCACGCAATGATTATAACCCACAAATTACGCAATAACTCACACCTTCATACGAAAACACGATCAATGTTAGTTATATCTCCAAAAGTAATACGTTTCTCTATGACACCACAGGAAAATACGTCACTGCGCATGCGTGCAACATGCAAGTCTTGGATTTCATATTTGAATCTTGGTCGTTAATGTTCAAAAAGATAATGTTGTCCTACACTTTAAACTTATAAATACTTTCATTGCATATTATTTACATCGATCTTTAAAAGAAATCATGACTAAAGAATCGTCCCACCTAATCTATGACTAAGACAACAGCGCAACTATTATAATTCCAGGTTTCGCTGTCTCTCGTTGCAGTTATGAATTTGCCAACGTCGACAAGACCCGTCATTTCCTAACGTTATCGGTTCATTATTTCTCTATCTGCCTTTACCTTTTTATTTCTTTCACTGTTCCCACACGATGATTTTGCCAAACCTGATGAGAATGTTGGATGGTCGTACCAGCTCATGTTTTTTTTTGGTCCATAAGTAAAAAAGTATAGAGCACCGTCACGCCAAGTGGCGTATAGGGAATATGGTGATAGCGACCATAATTTTTACAGACCTTCGGCACATGATTTTTGGGGTAATGTGGTCGGTGTCACGCCCGTGCCGCTTTACTTTCCCAAAAAAATATCCGGTACCCATTTAAAGCTGGGTGAATCCGAAAGCCTTGTCCTTTGTAGTCCAATTCAACAAACCACTGAGCTATCGCGGCTCCCTTTTTTTGTCCTTACTAAAGTCCAATTTCTGTTCATGTTCTGCCCTGAACCTCTGGCGAAATCCCTAAAGACTAGGAACTGAATTTTGCGTGTTAATCCATTTTTCCCTGGCAGCCGTGTGCACAGGTGTCCCTCGCCATACAGGCAGATAACTCTGTCTTCGGAGGTACTCATATTTTTTTCGTCGATGAGTAATTGACGTTTCAAGCCGGGTCTCCCTGCTGAGACCTGGGGTGGTTACCGCAGAGAGAACTATAAATAAAAATTCCAACTGGTTCAGCCAGGATTTGAACTCCCAACATCTCTGTCTCAAGGCCGACGTCTTGCCTTGAAACCAACCAGTCCCACGTATCTTTTGTAAACATGTAATCTCAAGCTGTAATTTTTAGGATCCATCTTTGGCAACCATATATGAAGATGAACGTGACGTCACTTTAATTCTACACGTGATTGTGAAGTTCATAAATTGTCACATTAGTTCGCATAAAAAATTTAATTCATCAGATAAGCAGGTCAGTAATTTCTTTCTTTCTTTTATCTTCTTGTACATCAAGATTTATATAATAACATTTTTAAAAATTATATTTAATTGAATTTATTTTAATAGGTTTCTTATTTTTATCTTCCCTCTTACTCTTACTCTCTCTCTCTCTGTCTATCTGTCTGTCTGTCTCTCTCCCTCTCTCTCTCTCTCTCTCTCTCTTTCTCCTTCCTACCACCAACTCTTTTTTTGTCGCTTTAAAATTCAAATTACTCATAATACTATTTTACTAATGTTTCTTTTCTCTATTTTCCACGCTCTTTATATTTTTCCGTTATTATTTTCATATCAATTTACACATGGCATTGTTCTCTCTTCTTATCTGTTAACTCTCTTCTGGTCTTTTTGAGCTTTTCTTCTTCTAGTCGACACATTTCCCAGGTAACACGTCCAAGCTCATATTGTTGACTAAAAACAAAATCTCTTCAATATTTCTACCATTTCTAAAGCAATTTTCTCTGACAGACTGCAAATAGATTGTTCTAACAAAGTATTGATGTCTTGAAACGAGGACAGGTCGGAGGTCCTTCAAACGACGCATCGGTTTATCTCTGATAAAAACTTACAATGTTGTTGTTGTTGTTGATGTCCCCTGGGTGATGTTGATGT